>JAULKQ010017459.1:0-10337 GCA_032356285.1 Smithsoniella earleae | reverse complement strand
TTGAAGCCTGACGAGGGGTCCATATGTATTCGTCAGAACGTGTTTAATTTTGTGGAAAAGCTCATAACTGACTGCTTCAGCGATGTTCCAGTAAGTCCTCTCTTTCCTTAACTGATACCGGTTATAGTTGGCTTACACGAGTACAATGCCAATTTGAGTGCTTCGGCACGGCATGGGCTGGTGAGGTCATAAATTGTAAATAATATCTTAATCGATAATGTGAGCATGCTTTTGAAGAAGTGTTGATTCCCGTGTCACTGTACTGTGGAGCGTACGATTCTCACTGTCGTCTTTCTTCAACAAGTGCTCTTTGAAGGACTCAAAAACAATGTCGTGTCCAAACAAAGTCGGAATTATTGCAGTATCCATGCAGATCAAGGTCTGTCTATTTGGTTCTGTCCCAATCAGGACGTATCTACCGCATGGTGATATTGACTGCACGTTCCACTTGGTGTCAGAGCAAGCTCAAGAATTACCCAATTGGGCCAACAGATTGATGAAGCACATTCAGCAGCACACCAAGTCCTCACGGCAATCGACTGTTCCGAACGCAGCTTACCGTGGAGCTTTGTCCTCTTCCAGCGTAGCTGGATCCAGTGTGCACAGCAACACATTTCCTATTCAGAAAGTCGAAGTTATACCGGCGGAGGTCACGCTTGTAAAATGTAACCTTGAGGTTCCTATGTCTCATAACGATTCCATGGTGGTGGACATTAGCTTCAACCAGCGTGGAGGTGTGAATGCAGCGGAGTTTTTAGAAGTTGTAGACAGATATGTCGACGCATATCAATCGCATCAGTGGGGTGAGTAATTTCAATTTCTTCGCAGAAGTGAATATTTTTGTTTTAAGCACATTCAGTTGAGCAGTTGGAATAGTGACTTTGGTTGATGGTTGACTTTGGTTGATATCTGGTTGCACCGGTTGTGACCAAGAATTCGCCTTCTATTCACGAGATACTTGAAGACCGCGTGCGGGGAGTCTAACATTTCGGTCATTGACGTCTGTACATCATTTTTGTTTTGCTGGTAGAGGTGCTCTGATATACCTGTGATCACAAGCAATCTAGCTAGTCTGGTTGTGATCACATCGTGAGCAGGATGTAGAACAAGCTTGAGGAGAGGAAACAGGACAGCGAGCAGCTGCTGTGAGTGTAGTTATTCACTTTTCAAGAAACCTTATTGTCATTAAAGTGGCTTGCTTCCATATCCTATGTTTTGTTGTACTAAAGGCAGGCTTGAACACCTATTCCATAGTTTTCGCAAGTAAGAGCAGCTAATGCAGGAACAACGGAAGGTGCAAGTCCTGCAGAGCTGATTGCAAAGTGGGAGAAAGACCGTGATGTACCAAGACCAAATCTCCTCAAGAAGGGTATCATCCTTGTCAAGGCCTGGTGCTACTATGAAGCACGCATTCTTGGAGCCCATCATAGCCTTCTCTCATCATATGCTTTAGAGGTCATGGTGCTCTACGTATTGCAACACTATCACCGCCGTTCCCGAACACCGTTTTCGTTGCTAGTGACGTATCTTCAAGTGTTTTCTGCTTTCGACTGGAGCTTGTATGCTCTCTCCCTTCATGGCCCGGTACCTCTGACACAAGTTGGCTCTTCAAGTCCAGGTGTGTTATTTCAAATCATACATTGTTTGAGTCTCTGATAGAGATATTAAAATGTTCTTTCATGCCACACTGAGTGTAAGGATTGGATATCACACAATTTTAAATGCTAGCCAGTAGTTGTAGTTGAGCCTCATACTCGGCTGCTGTTCATGGGGCTTTCAGGATAGGATTGAATGTTGATTTTTAGCCTGCCGCATTTACTTTATATTCTTCAACTCATCATCGAAAGCAACATCAAATCAGTGATATTAAGTATGTTTTCACGTGGAAGTCATAGCTCAAAAGATTCTAGAGTGCTTTAACTTGGCTGTACGCACGAAAGTTTTCCTTTACATTCTCTTGTCTTGTGCCCTGTACTGCTTAAGTGACATTCCAAGGTTTCATTCGTAGAGTATTTTCCAAAGCACCTGTACCATGTAACCGTAATGCAGTCAGGGCTAATTTAGAATGTAAATCATTGGTTGAAAAATCTAGTCATGTCCACAGGTTACCTGTTACAAGAGTAACACCCTTCAAGATTATTTAGGTACCACTACAAGCAATAAATGAGATCAATGCATGTTCTGGATTGTTAATGTTTGTTTGAGAATTATCTGTTGTTTCCCTTTTCTCATGTTGGTATTTATTTTGTTTTCGACTGATGTATGAGCATCCTTACACTGGGGCTAGGTAAATTTGTATCCATGTGAGTTGCAGTTGTGAAGACTAGCACATCTTTGTGCTATTTAAGCCATGCATAGATCTGATCTTGAGTTTCAGTAGCAAGTGTTGTTACAAGGCTCATTTTTTGTTCTTGCAGCTCATGGCCCCTCAACAGGTGGCAAGGCATTTGGGGGGCCAGATCCCTCATCCGAGCCTCTCATACCTACCAGCGTGTTAGAGAGCCTGCTGGCACGTTATGCGATGCCAGCACGTTCCACTGTTGGCCGGCTGCGCCTCATGAACATTCTGGATCCGCTCCAGGAGCTCAACAATCTAGGCCGTTCGGTCAGCAAGGCGTCACACCAGCGCATTGTGTTCGTCATGAAGCACTGCTGTACAATTATTGATAAAGTTCTCAAGGCAGTGGTGCGCTGCTTTCATGTACTTATAATCTATTGATTGATATGGTTTCTAATCATTTCAAGTACATCAGTAACCTGCAATGAATCTTGTCATTGTTTTCTGTGTCGTGGTGATCATCTTAACTGGCTGAATCGAGTGAACTTGCTGTTAGTCACAATACATGAAACTAGTGGGAAGGCGTGGTCCATCTTCGCAAGTGGATTGGTTGTTGAGTTAAGAGCAATGAGCTGGTGGGTTGTTTTTGAGCTGAGCGTAGGAGAGGGGTAAATTAGTCAGCTTATGGTGAGTGGAAGTTGTGCAGGAGAATGACCCCAAATCTGCAGAGAGAGAGTTCCAAGAGCTGTTTCGACACCCGTTTTTGACAGGGCGCCCCCATGCATATCTTGGGCTCCATCCGCACGCAATCCGGGCTCAAGGTTTCGTTGGGAGTAGCAGCCCTCGCATGGCTATTGTACCCCAGCAGCCCAAGCAGATGAGCCGGGAGAGGAGCTCTCATGATTCTTATGTCAACACTACATCTCCACAGTCCTGGAATGTGGTACACCTGCCAGCCCCCCACGGTCAACGCTCATCCAACGCGCCCCAAGTTGTTCTACCGCATGGCGTGTCTTCCAACATCGGTGGGCAGATCTTGCCTTCAGCTTCTCTGGCTATACCTTCTCCTGGGAATGGACCCCAGAACGGCACCTATAGTGCATCGCAACACATCGAGGCTGTGCCTGTGCCCACTCAGCAAGTTGCCACAGATGCGGTGGGATCATTCCCCCAGGCTGTATCTGTGCCAGTTCCAGATGCCTTGCCAGACCCGCCAAGTGCTTCCATCACAGAAGTGCTTCCAGCTGCAGTCCACCTGCAAGTAGCCCAAGGCCACATTTTGAGTATTCCTGTCACATCAGGGACTGTGATCCATCAGCTTCCAAATGCAGGCCAAAGCATTGCAATGGCTCTGCCACAGTGCCCCCTGCGCGGTGCCGAAATGAACATGAATGGCAATCACAACGGGTTTGATGACAGTGTTCGGGTCTCAGCAGGAGATGGCACAGTGAAGGGAGTAGCTGTTCAACCGGTTCCTCAATCTCCTCGGGTCAGCGTTGGGCATGTTCAGATTAACGGCAATGGCTTCGAGCATCCTGTTCAAGCAGCTCACTTTACCACACCTACAACCCAAGTCAAGAGTGCAGAAAATACCGATCCATGGGTAGCTGGCTCGAGCAGTAGCAGTGTCCCCAATGACGGCAACGTGTGCCATGTTTGGCCGATGACTATACCTGGGCATAGTTCTGGCCTGGGCACAGCGCAACCATCCACTGTACTTGGGCCATGTGAGGCGGTAGATGTGGCGGCATTCCCTGTATCGGTATCAGCTGCACAAAATGCCCACCAGGAAGACAGTCACAGCAACAGGGGAGCGGTCAAGAGTACTTATCAGGCTGCCAAGATTGTTGCCCATGCCCCTTCCCAAAGCCAGCAACATCACGAGTCCCTCACTGCTCGCCAGCATCAGCGTAGGAACAGTGGGCCACAGATGCATAACAGCAACAGTAGTACATGGCGCCCTCGTGTTCAGGGTGGCCATCGCAGAGCATCTTCTGATACGCCTTCAATCACAGCAGAATGCTCTGGTGCGTCGTCTGTAGCGTCAGTTGAAGAGGCAGGGGTGCTCGGGATTTCCCGGTGCAACAGCAGCAAGATTGCATCCACGTCAGGGGCAGAAACTTCGGCAGCCAATCGCAGTACTGCACCTGTTCCCGCCATCAGTGAGCCAATGTCTGCAATGCACGTAGTGACCCAGCCAGGCAGTTTCCATAATATCCAGCCTCATACTCAGGATGTTCAAGTAATACGGCAGATTCTTCCACAATTCGTGGAGCTTCGTACAAATACCAGTGCAGCACAGCCCCATGGGAGTTTGAATACAAGTACTCCAGGAGCTGGCAAGACAGCTGGTACAGCATGTCTGTCTCATGGTCCTGGGGCTGAGGCCGTGCATGGTAACATAGTACACTCCCAGCTCAAAGGTACACCAGTTGTCATGGCAGCGTCTGTGCCTGGAGGCAGTCAGATACCGGTGCAGCACAATTCTGGCGCTCATGCACAGAAGCCAACCGTTTTCCTTCCGCATCCTCATTTACAGGCCCACTCACATTCTCATCAGCAAACTTCTCAAGGCGGCGGTGCCACGAACACCACAGCCATCTCCCAGATGCTTCCAGCTCATGCGTTCCACGGCATACCAGTGCAGCTCCAGTTACAGCCTCATCAGCAGCAGCTCGCTCAAGGACTGGAGAATACTCAAGGCATGTATACAATTGTCACCAATATGCCCCCGCGAGGACGCTTTTCGGTACGGCTAAACTTACAATTGCAAGCATTGAAAAAGCTGTCGACCTTCCTGTGTACACATCTCATACTCGAAGTGTAAGTTGAAAATGAATAACGTATGTGGATTTGACAGCTTTGATTATGTCTCATAAAGTTTTTTTATCTTGCAGGACAACCCGGCACAACAAGACACTTCCCAGGAATCTTGCACAAGAGAGCTCACCAAATTGCTCGCTGAAGAAAACTCGAGCCGGAGTTTCCATGGTGAGAATGGTGCAGGGCATGCAGCTGTGGCACAAGGCCATCATGGTAGTCGCCCTCCTTCCCGACCGCCTTCCACTGGCATGCTGGCTGGTTCGCAAACAGGCATGAGCCAATCCTCCTTTTCTGGCGCTCCAGTTCTTACCCCAAGTAACGAAGGAATGCAGCCGCAGCAGAGGAAGCAAGCAGGGAGCACGTGGGGTTTGACCACACCCACAGATAGTTTTGTGTCTGATTTCGCGTCACAGGGCAAGTGGTGTGGTACCTCGGGGCAGATGTCACCTAGTGGGGAAGCAGAGAATACCCAGATTGGTGGCCGAGCTGAGAGTTCAGGCTCGTTAGATGACACACAGAATTCAGGCAGTCTCTACACTGCCACATCTGTACTGTCGCTCACACCAGGGGTGTCACTAGACACCGGACTTGCACGAGCAGCCCACGGAGCAGTGTCTGGGGCTGCAGCGTCTTCCTGCACAAGCACGGGAAGCCAAGGTAGAGGTGCTCGATTGCAATCAGTACATTCGCTTAATGATAACGGTATGCGTGAGTATGCTTCTGATAGAATAGAAAACGCTGCCACTGCAATGGAGATTGTCTCAGGAGCTTTGCGCCAGCATGGTAATAATGCCTGGGCGCACGGAGCTCCCAACATGCTCGAGTGGGGGCATGTAGCAGGCCGTGGCCCCCCAGCGCAGGTGGCCTCTAATGACCCAGCGATCATGACTCAGGGTGGGGCTCCTTTTGATATGCATTTTCAAAATGGCGGTGTCCATGGCGACCCGCTTCCAGATGAGTACTGATGCTGTCCCGCTTTCTCGTCATCCATATCATCAAGGACAAGAAGTACATTGCCATTATGGCAGGAACGTAGATATGAGCTCTTACAGCAATGCAAATGCTGCGGGAGGGCAAATTTCCAGCGGAAACCGTTATGGCTACAATCGCAGCGGGGAATTACCAGCCCATCCAGTGCGCCGCAATGGTGACGGCGGGCCAGGGTACGGAAGGGGTAGGCACAAAGGGGTGGGGGGCCGTGGCAATAAGCTCAGATCAAATTCAGCTGGCCCTCACGCTGGCAATGGCGGGCGCCCCATGCGAAACCATCCCCATCAGAGAACAAGCACCAGCAGCCACCAGCAGAGCAGCACAGGCTTCAATAGTTCTGGGCATCACCCTCAGACTGGGAGTAATGCTTCAGGGAGCATGAGCAACGGACGTGTTGATGGGTACTGCGAGCCAGACGTAACTGACCCTAGCTTCAAGCTTGATAATACGCTGCAGTTCCCTGCTCTAGAAGGCGGGAGCTCAAGTCCTCGTCAAGCAGCTGTTGCCTCTGGCTCTGCCCAGTGGCCTCTCAAAGAGCGCACCAATGGTCCAAGCCGCACTTCATCTGCAGTGACAGAATCTATTCCTCAAATGCATAGCAGTGAAGGCATTGCAGAGTCCATGGACATGGCTGGTCAGATTCGCGATGGTGGCTCTATTTGTAGAACAGGTGCCGGCCATTCAAACTCAGTGTCAGAAGAGCGAATCCCTGGCAGGCTGTGGAGTGAAACAGGCAACGGGATGGGTGCTTGGGCTTCTGCTGTATCTACAGGAAATATCGGTGGCGCAGGACGTGGCCGCAGTTCAACAGCAGCAGCTATGCATCGCCCTGGTCACTCTTCTTGGACTGATGTTGTTGCATCACCTGCCACAGGTGTGTCACGGCATCTTCACAGCGGGAATATCGGTAATGTGCCTGCATTTGTCACTGACCATCCCACAAGATCGTGGCAGGCTGGAATGGGAAGAGGAGGTGGGTACGGAAGAGGCGGGGGCAGGCGTCCGAGCTATGTGCAGCTGAGGCGTGGCAGGAGTGTAGATGATGATCACTGGGGCATCAACCCGGAAACTGCTGGTATTCGGAACCAGAGCCAGAGCGAAGCTGCCACTGCTGAAATATGGCCTGTTGGTCTTCTTCAAGAACATTAGCTGTGCCACAAGTGTGTACGGCTGTCAGTTTTGAGGCATGGGCTGAGGCACCGTCTTGTACTGATTGATATTTATTGAGATTCTTTGGTTTCACTGTCATCTACCTCGTCTTTTACCATGGTGTGAAGACTGGTATTTTGCACGTGCAGTTTGGTCGCCGTGTAGCCCTTCTACCAATAGTCATGTGCTACTAGTTTGTGCGTATGTCAGAGTTGGAGAGTCATGTCTTGAAGGATTGAGGCCAAGACCAAGCTGTGTTTGTGTGATCTTGCAGTCTGAAAAAGATAAGTGTACACTGTATTCTGGCATTTGCAAAAATGGCGTCAATATTTTAGACGCCTCCATCATGGTCTAATCTCAGTTGTAGCTACACTGGACAAAGTAGATACGCCAGGATGAAATAACATTGCTTACATGTTCCGTGTGTGCACTGATTGACTTGAAATGTCTTCTGGCATAAGTGACACTTCTGTCCTAGGATTCGGCAGGGTTGACTCGGGAACGTGTAACAGACCTGCGTGTTCTCTTACTGTGCATTTATCAAGATTGGTTCAATTGGCTCCGGAGAACCTAGTTGTTCCACTAGGAAAAGTTATCACTTGAGTAATACAGTCGGCGTAAGACCACCCTTCGAAATTGCAATTTAGAGTTCGCGGACTAGATCACTCACGCCACTTTCGCCATAACGGATCCTCTTGCGCATACATCTGAATGAACGGGGACAGCAAGTGCTTTTCGTGAGTTGATTAACGCGGGTTTAAATCATCAAATTATGCATACAGTTCTAAGGATCGCACGTAGTTCTGTCGTGCTGATGAACTATAACCTCTTCGATTGAACCGGTTTGCCATCACTAACGCGATCTAGTATTTTACTGTGAGCTTGAAGCGCGAGGAAGCCATCAGACAGGGTATAGGAGTTTCAAACATCAGTTTTGCCCTTTCTGGCGGCATGATGCTGAAGCTTTCCCCGCATGGACGTGCTTGCCTTGCGTACGCAACACCACAGCATATTCCTGAGCAAAACTCAGCGCTTGGTAGACGACATGCCGTTTTCACAGCCTGCACAGTTGCTTCGCAAATAGTCACCTGGCCAGCTCATGCGGGAATGTACGCCACTTGCACAGTCAATAATTAGATTGCGGTATTGTTCTGACCAACATGTGGGCAGATTCCGTTTTCTTCCAGGCTTTTACCCTGAGGTTGATACTAACGAGAGGAATCAAATCTGCATACCCTTTATTTGTATTCTCATTTCCCTTGGCTGATTCTTCTTGATTGCGCTGTAAACACGGGTGGGAGACAACAGTAGATAGGGGTTGCTTCTGCCACGCGCGCTTGAGGCTGAGGGGATCCATGGTTTCTTCTCAACCAACCAGGCCATGTACGACATTTTAACCTCAATATTGATCACACCTTTGCAGACTGACTAAGTCAAGGCCACCAAAGATTCCAATCGAGGATTACTCAGAGCTACGTATGTTACCGCTCTATATGGGTGAATGCCAATGCCCGAAAAGTATCAATGATCCTACCCCAAGTTTTTTATTTCATAACCTAAAATTACATGCTGTGATTTCTTGTAATGTGCAGCAAATGGTCTCAAGTACTATGATTTAGAGAGCGGTACTGGGGGAGATGTCAAGTCCGGCGATAACGTCACAGTGTGCTCCGTTCTAATTGCAATATTTGAAATAAAAATTTTTCTGTTTAACTGATCGAATACACCATGACTTGATGAGTTGATGCCGCCTGTGGAAGTCTGCTCAAGTTTGTAAGTAGAAAAACGAAATTAGAGATGCTGTGCACAATACAGGTCCATTTTGACTGCCTACTGGGAAAGGTGAACGTGCAATCAAGTCGCTACTCTGCAGTTTTGGTAAAGAATGAAATTGTTCCAGAGGTATGGAGCTAAGTTGAATTGTTAGACTTGCCTACGCCAAATCACAACTGGATAAAGATATGTTCTGAGCCGGCATCATCTTTCTGGCTAATTATGCTTAATGTGAATGTAGCCATTCTCTTTTGTTGCTGGCAGGCCAGTGAATGAGCGTCGGGCCAGAAAGGCAGATGGTGGCTCTGCTGGAGGTAATTTCACTGGAATAGGAGGACCAAAACCACCACCAGCCCTTTCAACATCTGTACTTGGCATGAGGAAAGGTGGTAAGGTATGCACACCCCAGACTTGCCATGTGTGTATGAACTTACTCGAACTTGCCTTCCCCTTGAGAACTTTCGTATGGATACCACTGCTTGTTTCATTTGAACTTAGCTGGAATTTCCACAGTTGGAATATCACATCTCAGTCTTATGTTTGTCTACGCAGAGAAGTGTCATTGTAACAGCAGATCAAGCTTATGGAGACAAGGGATTTGAGGAGATTCCAGGAGGTGCAACTGTTGAACTGATCATAGAGGTCCTTGATTACAGCAAAGCTTAGTTGTTGATCAAGCATGTGCTTTACCATAGCCTTCAATACCTCGATCATGTTACTGTTGGTTACACACACACACACACACAATTTCACACACGCGCGCGCGCGCGCATGAATCATAAGGATTAGTAATAGTATCTGCAAGAAGTGACTTTCCTGCATGATAGCCTGAACTGAAACACAAAGAAGAGTTTTCATTGAATGTTCAGGGGATCGCTCGGGGAGATTGTGAATTAGGCAAGGATTAGCGTTCAATTTTGGAGAGTAGTGTAATACCATCACAACAGTGGTGCTTTACTGTTACATGTATATGCGGGTAATTGTTGAGCGAGATACTTTATACTCGCCGTTTCTACAGGCCATTAAGTAGGTTCATCCTGACAAGGAGAGCTTCCCGTTAAGCTTCTAACCTAAAGTATCTTCAAGCTCTCATTAGAGTAACCATGCATGAGCAGCGACACATGGCTACATGTGACAGCCAGAGCTCGAAACAGACGAAAGATACGATAAATCCGGTTGCTGGAGAAAACAAACAATCTAATTACACCAAGTAGTGATGGTAAGTGTAATTGCGATACTTGTGACACACGGAAGTTGCTGGTTGGGCGAGGTGGCTTCAAATTCTTAGATCTACTTCCGTTGTGCGCATTCACTGTAATCAATG
>JAULKQ010017448.1:0-10344 GCA_032356285.1 Smithsoniella earleae | reverse complement strand
AACGACGACAACCGCAAGCGGCAGCAGGCGCAGGAGCAGGTCGTCCCAGAGTCGCGGGGCGGCGGCGGCCGGGGCCCCACGGAGTCTGGTCGGCGTAGGCGAACGGCAAGCCGACATCCTCGTCGTCGCCGAAGCGGTAGACCAGATGGGCGTGCTTCGACAGGTCGTTGTCGATCCACTGGATGCCGTAGGCTTCGGCGTTCTCGTAGATCGGTGAGCCGGGGACCGGGTCGAAGCCGGACACGGCCACGTAGTCGGGTTGCACCTCTTCCAGGAACCGGATCGTCCGATCCACGACCGCGCCGGTCTCGCCGGGGAGGCCGAAGATGAGGCAGACCTTTACGCGAATCCCGTACTTCTTCAGAAGCTCGATGAACTTTCGGTTCGCGGCAACACTCTTCGACGGCTTGTTGATGATGCGGAGAACGTCGTCCGACTCCACGTTCTCCAGGCCGAGTGCGAGCTCGATACATCCCGCGTCGGCGGCCGCTTTCACCAGCTCCTCGGACGCGATCGTCACCGTCTGACCGCGCCAGCGCACGCCACCCTTGCCGATCGCTTCGAGGTAGGGAAGTCCGGTCTTCGGACTGACCGGCACGCACACCTCGTCGCGCAGATTCACGCCTTCGACGCCGTACGTGCGTTTGAGGTACTCGATCTCCGCGATGATCTGCTCGGGCTTCCGGTACTCGAACTTGCTCGGGTTGTTGTAGACGCAGAACCGGCAACCGAAGCTACAGCCGCGAGAGAAGTACACGCCCGTGCCGACGAAGCCTCCGTACTGAGAGAAGTGCTGATCGTTGACGATCCGGTTCGCGGGCAGGAACTCGCGTCGAGCGTGACCGTAGTCCGAGAAGTGAAACCTCTCCGCCGAACGATAGACGTTCTGAAGACGATCCGTGCCGAGGTCGTCGAACGCCCGCACCATCAACTCCTCCGCCGTCCCGACGAACGACACATCAAAGACCTGCGCCGCCTCGTCAGTGCAACGATCGACGTGATTCCCGCCGGCGAAATGAAGGCTCTTTGGGTACTTCGCGCGCAACTCCCTTACGATGTCGTAGACCTCGAGCGCATCGGCCGACTTCATGACCCAATAGAAGTAGACGTCGTGCTCGGGGATCTCGGCGGCAACGCCTCCCTCGGCGGCGACGCGCATGTCGACCATCTCGACCGTGAGCTCCGGCATCCGATCCTGAAGGAACGTCGCGTAGTAGAGCTCCCAGAGGGGCTGCAGCTTCAGCGGATCTTTCCAGTAGGCCCACGAGGGGACCACGACGCAGACACTCGGCATCAGGAGCTTTCTCCGCAGGGTACGAGCAGCTCGGCCGCGCTGCGCTGACGCGCATCGAGCCGGGCGAGGTCAGACGCACGAATCTTGGTCTTGGCGCCCCCGCCCCCATACTCGTCGTGCACGACATAGTTCAGGATGAGCAACGTGCGATCCCTCGACGTCGCCTTCATGCGCCGATGGAACCCCGACGTATCTTCCAACACGATGTCGCCGGCCCTCGCTCCGTGCACGACCATCCGATCGCGACCGTAGCGGCGCTCGATGAGATCCTCGGGCGCGCGCGCCTCCACGTCCCATCCGACGATTCGCTCTCGATGACTGGCCCGCACGAACTGGTGAGGACCCGCTCCGATGTCGGTGTCGTGCAAGTGAACGAACGCCTTCACGAGGCTCGTGCTGTTTCCGTCGACATGAAACTCCTCCGTGTCGAACGGACGAAGGCCGTTCACGAGGCTTCGCGTGAGCTTCACGAATCCGAGCAGCGGAGGGCAGTTGAGATACGCTCCCGCGAGCTCGAGAAGACGCGGATCGAACGCGATGTCGACGAGCTGAGGCAGTGCCACCAATGGGTCCGCGACGTTCACGGCGCTCGTCAAGTACCGATAGTGATCCACGCCGAGCGCAAGCTCCATCGGATCGAGGCGCGACGCATCCCGATAGTCCACCTCGCGAGCAAGACCCGCGACCCGGGCCGGTGCCTGTAGCTGCTCGCCGCTGAGACAGAAGGCGTCCACCGCCTTCTCGATCTCCGCCGTGGTCTCGGCCGGTACGTATCCCGGGAGAAAGGCATAGCCATCTCGCTGAAGGCTGCCGAGTGCCCCGGTCCGCGAGGCGGCGACCCGGTCGAGAAGTGCCGTCAGGTCGGCATATCTGTCCCGTCGTTCCCGGCGCGCCTCCTCGAAAAGCCCCGTAGACGTGTCTTGCACGCTCATCGCAGGATCCCCCATCGAGATCTTCGCAAGCTCCGTGCCCGCCGGTTGCGATCAGACCCGCGCATGCTCTTGATTCCGCCGGTACCAATCGAGGGTGTCTTCGAGACCTTCGTCGAGAGAGACGCGGGCCTCGAAGCCGAGCCTTTGGCGGGCCCGGGCGGCCGAGAAGCTCCGTTTCTGATGGCTCCGGGGCCGTCCTGTGACGTGCTCGACCCGCGCTCCGGACCAGTTGTCGAGTCGGAGCAGGCGCTCGAGAATCCCGTTTACCGAGTGCGCCTCGCCGGTGGCTACGTTGAAGGCATCGAAGCCGTCGATGCCGAGCGCGAGCAGGCTCGCATCGACCACGTCGCGCGCATGGATCAGATCACGCTCGTCTTCTCCCGTACCCCAGACCTCGATCGGCTCCTGCCGCTCGACGACGCGCCGCAAGAGCGCGGGGAGGAAGTGGCCTTCATCAAACGAAAAATTATCGTGCGCACCGTAGATCATCGTCGGACGAAGAGCGACGAAGGAGGTCCGCCCCTCCGAGCGCTCGGCGAGATACCGCGCCTGAATCTCCAGAAAGCGCGTGGCCCAGCCCAAGTAGGTCCAGTTGGGCGGGGGCTCTCCCGCAAACATGTCCTCCTCTCCCAACTCGCCCTCGGCGGCCGGATACCCGGTCGTACTGCTCAGAAAAACGACCTTGGACACGCCGGCGCGGAATGCGGCCTCACAGACGGAGGTGGTCACCGCCATCTGGTCCCGAATGGGGCCGACGGGATCGCGGGCCAGCACCGGGGCCGTAGCGACGACACCGGCAAACAGCAGCACGTGGTCGATTCCCTCCATGAGGGAGGCGGCCGTTTCGGGACGACGAAGATCCGCCCGACGGTGCTCGATGTTGCGGCCCTGGACGGCCAGACCCCGAGAATGGCTTACGGCGCGGACCTTTATCCCGGGCCGGTCCACCAAACGGGTCAGCGCATGCGAGCCCACCAGGCCACTCGCGCCGAGAACGAGGTAGGAACCCTGCGGGGGAGTCGGGTCGGCAGGCACTCTTGTTTTTCGTCGCCCGCGGCAAAACCGATTAGCCCCCGAGAATCCTCCAAAAAGTGCTGTTTGTTCACCCGGTTCTCTGTGCTAACTCGTGGGTTCTCGGCTAGGACCGATCAAGGAGATCTATGCACAGACCGCGTGGGGCCCGCTTTATGCCGGTGAGGCCCGAAGAGTCACACCGCACAAACCGTCAGATTCGAGTTCCTCAGGTTCGCCTGATCGGAGCCGAAGGGGAGCAGGTCGGTCTCATTTCGACCGACGACGCCATCAAGATGGCGCAGGACAAGGGCCTCGACCTCGTCGAAGTCGCCCCCAATGCCAACCCTCCGGTTTGTCGTCTGCTCGACTACGGCAAGTTCCGTTACTCGAAGCAGAAGAAGGACGCCGAGGCGAAGAAGAAGCAGCACATCACGCAAGTGAAGGAGCTGCGCGTTCGCCCGGGCACGGATGTAAACGATCTCCAGCGTCAGATGAAGAAGGCGCAGGCCTTCTTGGAAGATGGGCAGCGTGTGAAGTTCACGCTCCGCTTCCGTGGTCGCGAGATGGCGCACCAGGACCTCGGCCGGAAGAAGCTCACGACGCTTGCGCAGCAGCTCGAGGAGTACGGCTGGGTCGAGGTCTCGCCTCGCACGGAAGGTCGGGTCATGCACCTCGTCATGGCACCGGGTCAGAAGAAGGCCAAGATTCCGAAGGGCCCGGGCGCACCCGCGGCAAAGTCCGACCAGAAGCCGGCGCCGCCGGCGAATCAACAAGCCAGCAACTAGCCCCAGCACCCACCAGCGGATCCTCGCCACTTCGTCAAAGCACGCGCTTGGCGTCGAGAGGGCGTAGTTCCGTCGCTGCTACAGGTGTATCCTGTGCCCGATGGCGGCCGGCACCCAAGAGCTCCTCGAGGGAGTATCCATCTTCGGCGGCCTCTCCGACGAGACGCTCGAGTTCCTGGCCGACCGTCTCGAGCCGGTCGTGCGTGCGGCCGGGGAGTACTTCTTCCGCGAAGGTGACGTCACGAACTCCGTGTACGTGGTCGAGTCCGGCACGGCCGAGGTCGTGAAATCGCACGACGGGGAGGACTTCGTCTTCGTGACGTTCGAGCCCGGTGCCTGTTTCGGCGAGACCGCGCTCGTCGAGATCGCTCCCCAAATCGCCGGCATCCGCGCGGCCACCGATTGCGAAACGGTGGCCCTGCGAGGGGCCGTCCTCCACGAGCTCTCCAAGCGAGACCTGGAGCAGTTCACCCTGGTGCAGATGAACCTGGCCCGTGAGATCGCACGCCGCTTCACCATCTTGGGTCAGGTCCTGTTCGACCACTCGATGCTGACGCGCAAGGGCAAGCTCGGACCTCTCGCCTCCGAGATCCACAAGTCGATGAAGTAGCGGGCTACTCTCCACCGCCAGTTCGACGATCGTGAGTGCCGCCTCGTGAGGCCCATCCCGTGCCGGGGTACTCCTGATCTCACCACAGCCCGCCCAGGAACCCAACGCTCTCGATGTTGCGAGGTGCGAGGACGTCGACCTTCGCGAGCTCCTCGTCGCCGCGGGTCAGGACGACGGAACCCACGACCTGGCCTTGCGTCACCGGAGCCTTCACCGAGCCGGGGACACGAACTTCGATCGACAGGTCTCTCTCCTCGTCCTTGGAAACCAAGAGCCGCAACCCGTCGGCGGCGCGCCCACGGAAGAACGGCTCGGCACCGCCGGACACCGAGATCTGCGCACCGACCTCACGCCCCTCTTCCAGCGGTTCGACGAACTTGTAGGTCTCGAACCCGAAGTCGAGGAGACGCCCGGCCTCCCCGAGACTCGACTTCTTTCCGGCCGCGCCCATCACGACGGCAACGAGCGCGAGCCCATCGCGCTCCGCGGTCGCAGTGACCCCGAAGCCCGACAGGTTGATGAACCCCGTCTTGAGCCCGGTAATCCCCGGGTACCAGTGGAGGAGCCAGTTTGTGGTCCGGAGCTTGAACGTCCCGTCGCGGAAGGGGGCTTCCTTGGTACTCGACCAGGTCCAGACCTCCGGATACGCCCGCAGGGCCCGCGCCACTTTCGCGAGATCGCGTGGACTCATCCGGTCGACCTCCTGGCCCTTGCTCGGGGGCAGGCCGTGGACGCTCTGAATCCTCGTCTCCGTCATGCCCAGGTCCCGCGCCTTCGCGTTCATGCGATCGACGAAGGCGGGCACCGAACCACCGACGTGCTCCGCAACGGCGACCGACGCGTCGTTGGCGGACCCGACGAGCACCGCTTCGAGTAGAGCACGCAGGGGGAACCGCTCGCCTTTGGCCAGCCAGACCTGCGTACCGCCCATGCTCTCCGCCAGCTTCGACACGACGACCTCGTCGTCGAGCGAAACCTCCCCCGCCGCAACGGCGTCCATCGTGACCAGGACGGTCAGGATCTTCACCATCGATGCGGGTGGCCACGATAGATCGGCGTTCTTCTCGAACAGGACCTTGCCGGTCTTCATCTCCACGAGGATCGCGCCCCGGTACGGGTGGATTCCGCCGACGTCCGGGGTCGGCTCCGGCTCGGCGCGCGCAAGGGTAGCGACGCACACTGCAACGACGATCCCGATTGCCACCCTGCCCATGAGCCTCCCCCGACGCGAAACGCCCCGCGTCCTACACTGGAAACTTCCCCGGGGCTAGGCAAGACTCCACTCCCATGGTGCGCGACCCGAGCGACACTCCCATCCGCGCACGCTCGCTCTCCAAGTCCTACGGCCTCCTGCCCGTTCTTCGCGGCATCGACCTCGATGTCGTCCGCGGGGAGTGCTTGGCGCTGCTCGGCGCGAATGGCG
The DNA here is from genome assembly GCA_032356285.1 of Smithsoniella earleae. Classification (NCBI taxonomy): domain Eukaryota; kingdom Viridiplantae; phylum Chlorophyta; class Ulvophyceae; genus Smithsoniella; species Smithsoniella earleae. The sequence continues at coordinate 4,286 of JAULKQ010017448.1, read as the reverse complement.
CCGGGAAGAGCACGCTGCTGCGGCTCCTGGCGGGCGTCTCTCGCGCGACCAAGGGAGAGCTCGCGCTCTTCGGCGTCAGCTGTCAGCCCGAGCGGCCGTCGACCCGGGTGTTGGCGCGGATCGGGTTCGTCGGCCACGAGCCGCTCGTCTACCGCGACCTCACGCCCCGACAGAACCTCGACTTCTTCGCGCAGCTCTACTCCGTAGGCGACTCCGCGACCGCACGCGCCGAGCGGATCGATCGGGCGATCGCGAGCGTCCGTCTGGAGCGCCACGCCGACCGCGAGGTCCGCACCCTCTCCCGCGGAACGCTCCAGCGACTGGCGCTCGCGCGCGCCAGTCTGCACGAACCCGACTTGCTGCTCCTCGACGAGCCGTTCACCGGCCTCGACGCGCCCGGCCGCGAGCGATTCACCGAGTCCCTCGCGGCGCTGCACCGCAGCGGCACGACGATCGGCATGGTGAGCCACGACTTCACGGAGGTGACCGCGCTCGCCACACGCGCGATCGTTCTGCGCGGCGGGAAGATCGCAGCCGACATGTCGCCGATTCCACCTCTGGCCGAGTTGACGGAGCAGTACCGCTCCCTCGTGGACGACGGACCTCGTGATGTGGGCGATCGTTCGTAAAGACCTCTCGATCGAGAGGCGGACCGGCGAGATGCTCGCCTCCCTGTTCCTGCTGGCGCTGCTCGTGATTCTTCTCTTTGCGTTCAGCCTCGAACCCGATCGGCTGCGCGGGCCCGAGTTCGTGTCGGGGCTGTTGTGGACCACGCTCCTCCTGGCGGGAACACTCACCCTGAACCGCTCTTTCGTTCTCGAACGAGAGCTCGGCGCGTGGACGGCGCTCGCGCTGGCGCCGGTCGATCGCGGGTCGATCTACCTCGGCAAGACGATCGCGAACCTGATCTTCCTCCTCACGGCGGCGGTCTTGTTGCTTCCGTTGATCGCGATCCTACTCGGGACGAAAGGCATCGCACCGACGCCGCTCCTGCCGATCTCGATCGTCCTCGGCGTGCTCGGGATCGCCGCGATCGGGACACTCTTTTCGGCGATGGCCAGCCGGACGCGAGCCCGAGAGATCCTTCTCCCGCTGCTCTCCTTCCCGGTTCTGGCACCGCTCTTGATCGGTGCCGCACGAACGACGACCGCCGGCCTCGCCGGCGAGGAGCTGGAGCAGATCGAGTCGTGGATGCTGCTCCTCGGCGGCTTCGACGTCGTGTTCCTCACCGCCGGCTGGATGGCGTTCGACTACGTGCTCGAGGATTGAACGACCCGTCGCCGACACGATTTCACCGGACGAGCAAACCAGCTCCCGCTTGAGTTTCCTCGAGTAGGCTGGTTGGCTTTTGCCGATGTCCGAAGCACGTGCCCCGACGGCGGCCGCGCCGCTGAAGCCCTGGAGCGACATCGCTCTGCCGGCGCTCACCGGAATCACGATGCTGGCCGCGGTGGTGATGGTCTTCTGGGTCGTCCCGAACGAGAAGGTCCAGGGCGTCGTCCAGCGGATCTTCTACTTCCACGTGCACCTCGCGTGGATGTGCTTCGGCGGGTTCGTCTTCGTCGCCGGGGCGAGCGCCTGGTACCTGAAGACCGGAAGCCCGGTCGCGGATCGGTACGCCGAAGCAAATGCCGAGGTGGGGCTCCTCTTCACGACCCTCATGCTCTGGACCGGACCGCTGTGGGCGCGTCCGATCTGGGGCGTGTGGTGGACGTGGGATCCACGCCTCACCATGACCATCGTTCTCTGGGTCATCTACGCCGCCTACCTGATGCTCCGACGCCTCGGGGAAGGCGACGAGACGATCCTGCGCTACGCCGCCGTGCTCGGCATCGTCGGCGTGCTCGACATTCCCCTGCTCGTCCTTGCCGTTCGCCTCTGGCGCGGCATCCATCCGGCCGTGATGATCTCCGACGATCCGGAGGCCGGCCTGCGCAACGCCGCCATGCGGTGGGCGTTCGCGATCTCGGGCGTGGGCCTCGCGTTCCTGTTCACCTGGCTGGTCTCGCTCCGTGTCCGCTTCTCGACGGTGGACCAGGAGCTCGCCGTACTCACCGCAGAAAAGGAAAACCGATGAAGGGTCTCGACTTCCTCGCCGCCGCGTACACCGGAGTGTGGATCGGTTTCTTCTTCTACTTGATGTCCCTGGGACGCCGCGCCCGCCGCCTGGAGCAAGAGGTCGTGGCGCTGCGGCAGGACCAGCCGGACTGACGGCGCGAGCTGCTGGGGTGTAGAACCCACTACGCACCCGGCCGCCCAGCTGCCGAACGGAGTCGGCACCCCGCCGGGGGCCGACCACCGAAAACGGGAGCGTTTTCGGGCGCCGCCCCCCTGGCCCCGAACCTGCAACGCCATGGGTCGTCCATCGACGTTCACCCCGCCGGCGGGAACCCCGCCCGCCGAACGAATGAGGAACGACCCATGACCGACGGCTTCAATGAGCTGCACCCGCAGATTCCCAGGAGCTCGGAAGAGGACGACGAACGAGCCGCTTCGAACGAGAGGCGCGCGCGGCTGGCCCGAGGCGAGATTCGCGACGGTACCGAGATTCGCGCGCTCCGGACCTTCATCGGGCTCTCGCAACCCCAGTTCGCGTCGGCACTCGGGATCAGCGTCCACACGCTACGCAACTGGGAGCAGGCCCGCCGTAGCCCGGAAGGCCCCGCCCGCGCTCTGCTCCGGATCGCCGCGCGGCATCCGAGCGTCGTGCACGAGAACCTCCCGCTCTGAGCCCAACCGCCGCTCTGGAGCTTCGCCTTTCGTTACGGGCACCCCGTCGCGGCGAAGGCGCCCGGACTCGCGGTCGCCACGCAGGTGGCCGTGCCCGCGAACGAGAGCGTCGCGCCGGTCCGGCCCGAGAGGAACCGCGTCCGGGGTGGATGCCTCGAGCGCCCGTACGTCGACGACGGTCTCGTACCGCCGGCAGGCCTCACGGAGGCGGATGTTGCACTGATGCGAGGCGCAGAGCACCTCCCCCAACGCCGGGCCAGGCGCGCCCGGAAGCGCCCCGAGGATAGGAACGGCAACGAGCAGCGGCGCGACACGTGTGTTCATGAGAGCCTCCACGAATGCGACGCGGGGTCGATTCGCCACGCTTCCGGGGCCTCTTTTTGAGCAATGTACGCGCCATCCCGCGGGACGAAAATCCGTCGAGAGAACAAGCGCCACCGGACGAGAGCGGCTCCGAATCGATTCGCGAGGTAGCCCGACGTTGCCGACCACGGCCACGAACGAGGTGGGCCAGATCGGCGCGGGCGCCGCTCAGCGCTCCAGATGGCGGACGATCCGCTCCGTCATCTCCTCGGCCAGCTCCGGGACCTCCAGCATCCGCGGATGGTGGAGACCCGCCGCGTGCGTGAGCGAGGTGCCACTGTGATGGACGAGCGGACGCGGTCTCTCAGCTCGAGCGCGGCGCGATCCAGGTCGGGCCGCCGCCCACGGTCGTTAGCAGCTCCTCCGCCCGCTTAGCGGCCCAGCCGCCAACCGATCCGAGCACCGGGGGCCCCGCTGCGAGACCGCCGCGAGAATCTCCCCGGAATTGGGGAGTTTTTCGCGTCCCGGCCCGGCCGGAAGGTTTGGCATCCCAGCTGCAATAGCCACCCTCCACGTCCCGCACGGCGGGATCAAACAAAAACCAAAACCTTGGAGGACAGACCAATGAAGACTCTCAGCAAGATCACTCTCGCCGCAATCGCCGCTCTTCTTCTCATGGCCCCGACCGCGTTCGCGGGCGGTAGCTGCGCCGCCAACAACGGCGGGGACTACTGCGGTGCCAAGTCTCAGTCCGGAAGCTGCTGGTGTGACAGCAAGTGCGCCCAGTACGGCGACTGCTGCGGCGACTACTCGCCGGTCTGTGAGGGCGACGTCGAGCCGGAGCCGCAGCCGCAGCCCGAGCCTGCTCCCGAGTACTACGAGCTCGAGTGCTACACCGAGACGTTCGGTCCGATCGAAGTCGAGGCCGGGGACATCGGCCAGTTCACGGTCCGCTGCGACGACGACTACCGCGCCACGGGTGGCGGTGCTCGCGAGACGGGTGGCAGCCTCGACATGATCTTCATGGACACGTTCCCGTCGGAGACCGACATGCGCGACTGGGTGGTCCGCTACAACAACCGCTTCGCCAACAACGACGCGGCGGTCGAGGGCCGGGCACGCTGCTGCCGCTAAGCCTTCACTCCTGAAGCTCGACGGAAGCCCCCCAGGCCATGCCTGGGGGCTTCCCTCTTCTCTCGCCATTCAAAGACAACGACCTGACGAGTATATGGAACCATGCTGCGCACGATCGC
>JAULKQ010017437.1:0-10350 GCA_032356285.1 Smithsoniella earleae | reverse complement strand
AATTATTTTGATAATAAGTGTGGAGTGTTACTACCCAGCTGTCATTTTCAACAACCCATATGTATTTTCTTGGTTTCTGCTGTTCACATCAACTCCTGTCCACATGGGTTTCATTGAAAACCCTGCATTTTGAGTTCAGCACTCTTCTTCCTCAAGGGCCATGAGCCCGGTTAGGTTCACTTGCTCTGTCATCTTCCGCCCTTGAATGTAACTAAATTGCCGTTACACGGTTATATCCTTAAGCCGCTTGAAGTACATTAGCTTCAATTCACTGTGAGAGGAATCACTTTCAAAGCAAAACTCTAGTGCATGTCCAACACAGCATCGTCACTGACGGGACGGGTCTATGTGTCTTGATTCGGTTTCTGTTCTTCTAAGGTACATTTGGAACGCCTCTCAGTTTTATTTCAGTTTTATTTCAGCCTCTTATTCGCTATGGCCAACTTTGATACTGAAGTTACGAAAGACAAGTACAGTTCAGTCTAGATATTTTTTGAAATGCACAGAGCATGAAGCTTTGATGTCTAGGATTGCAAATTTCAATGACTGAATCTGTAAACCCCAAGCACCGTTACACTGAGAAAATTACACATAGCCTACGCAAAATTCACCGTGAGTCAAAGCCTGCCTGTACATCTGACCCGACACCTTCCTGGCACAGATCGAAGAGAATTGCAAATTGTAGACAAATTCAGCGTGGAAGCAATCACAAACAAGAAAGACGGAATCTTCAGCACAAAGCACAACGAAAAACAATGTTTCAGATCACAAGACAGGATATTAGCATGTCTGCGACAAGCCTCGTCTACCAGCATTATTTGATATTTCCAAGATATGATTCGAATAGGAACGACTCATCTCAAGCAGAAGGAACGACTGTGGAAAGGTTGCGAGCAAAGACATGTTGGCTGCTAGACGCGGGTTAAACCTGTTTTGAAGTTGATTACACGAACACAGTTGAACAGTTACTACAAAGTTTGGAAATCCTAGTGCGTTAGAAATGTATAACTCATTGTTACGTGGCTAACCATCAACACATTGCAAGACTGCATATCGTCTGACAGATGCTACATAAAACCTGCCAGGTGCTGAGCAGATGATGGAGTGCTGGTTTTAACTGGAAAAGACCAAATGTCATAGTACTGGTAGTATATACACAAGTCTGTTTTCAGACTTCTTATCATGCACAATCCTTGATGTTCTGAAACTTGACTCGTTCTCATTGGGGAATACGAACTTGAGGAGGTACTCCAGCTTGAGCTTCGTGGACCTCATCTTTCACTTCAGGGGTGCTATTGTCAGCATTCAGAGCGGCTGGCTGAGCGTCACCTGCAAGTTGATCATGTTCAAGACCTGAGAAGCTCCTCTTCAAGGAAGTGCAGGTGTCTGAATCATAGATCGCACCAGTACCATCATCATTGTCATTACTACCAGGACCAGGTTCATTGCTTCCCTCCCCAGAACTGTTGGGTGCATTTCTTCCTACAGGAGCAGCGTCTATTGATTTATTGATTTCTTGTGCAGGCAGCTGACCACTTGTTTGCACTCTAGCGTGGGAGGTATCATGGTATGCAGTGCCATCACGTGAGGCACCTTGAGCGCTTGTAGCTGTATCTTGCTGCTCAACTTCAATAGCCCACCCGGATCCTTTGTGAAATTCCAAAACTCTCTCAGGGTCCTGCACACCAATAAAAGAAGCAATCTATCTTCGGTACAGTTTATGAAGATAGGCAGTAAAAATATTTTCTTTAGAAAATCACTAGATGCCAAGAACAACCTATGTTGCTTGACAGTGACAAAATGAATGAAAAAAGAGCAAGCTGAGTAGAAAATAAATTGTAAACGAACCAGAGGAAAAATGTCAGCCTCAGGGGCACATGGCAGCATGCCCATGATAGATGCTGGCTGCTTGCATGCATTTGAAAGTGTCGCTTTGTGTACATCTGTGGTGTCAGCTGTTCTTTGCTTTTTCCGAGAGGACCATGGATGTGATCCTGTAGCTGCATCATGCCGCCCTTCCACACTTACTCTCATATTTTCTCCGTTCTTTGCCTGCGAAGATACAAAACGCTATGCTGATTAGTGTTCCACTTGTGATAGAATAGCCTTGTACAGAATGAGCGTGTTTGGAATCTCACTTTCCATTCTGCCTAGTCACCACTCACAATCAGGTTTATGGTAGCTATCCAAGTACTTGCCATCCTCTCAAAATAGTGATTACGCAAGTGACAAAACGATAATAAGGGGGAAAATGGGCCTTTACAGCAATAGTTAGAGAGCTATCTGTGAAGTTAAGTTACACTGAACAACAACTAAATCCTGGAAAAATCAGTCTCCAGATCAAGAATCTTACCTCAGTGCCTGCCATGGCACCCTGATTCCTAGCAAGACCATCGTGGCCCATCCATTCCAGATCATTACTGCACAGCTGAACATTCATGTTCCTCAAGCCTTCAGTGCCTCGGCGAATCATCTCATGATAGTACTGCTTGTAGAACTCAGCACGTTGAGCCAAGCTGAGTCGGCCCTGGTGAGGGTGCAGGAGTGGCACCCCGTGCTGTATGAGACAAAAAAGCATGTTACTTCCTAGCAACTCGAAAGTATAAGCCAGCAGAAGAGCACGGAGGAGAAACACACCATAGCACTGATGGGAATACTCTGAGGTACCGCACCACCTTTCCGATCGTGCAAAGGTGCAGCATTACTTTGATCTGGAAGCTTATTCCCACTTTGTTTGGCACTCTTGCTCCCAGACTTGTCACCTGAACCATTCATGTCACCACCAGAATTGCCCCGGGACCCTCCACCAGATCCTTGTTCTCCATAACCATTTGCAGCTTGTGCATCAGCACACTCTTGAGGATAACTCTGGTACTGCTGCTGGTCTGGGCAGCTCAACCAAGGCTTTACATGCTGTGCATCCCCAAGACCTCCATCTATAAGCATTGGTACCTGAGCACTCCGAGCCTGTGAGGAAGCAGGCTGCTGTCCCTCATCAGGTGGAACATCAGCTGAAGAATTGAGCTTGACTACCTCTGTTACCCAGGGACCATCAATGGCCTGAATCATTGGAGATGATCCTTGAATGTTGGGCATCACTGAAGTTGGTGGAGTTAATGCTGTCAGTGGAGCTGCATGAGTTGCTGTTTCAGGCCCAGTTCCTGCCAAACTATCATTTGGAGGTGGAAGGAGCAACTGATCAGTCATTCCTGTGGTGGAAGGCACACTGCCGTGCAGGTCAGGGGGCTGTGAAATATCTGTAGCCGCCAAATGGTCCACAATGAGCTGACTGGATGCCTGGGGTACGGAGAGAAGCTGGTTGAGCAGGTGCACTGGAGGATCTGGAATTGAAGATGTTCCAGGAAGAGCAGAACCACTACGAGCTGGATTACCTGCTGTAACAGGTGTGACAGTTTTGGTATTTGCTTGTACGTGAACTGGCAACATTCCGTGCTGAGCTGGCTGGCGCGTAGCAGGGTGTTGAAGCTCGATGCTGTGGGCAGCTTTGAGCGCATCTGGTTGATATTTATCCCCAGCTCCGCATGCAGGTGGTTCCATCACACCTTGTGCGGCGAAGCTTGAGACAAGATCTGTGATGGGACATGACAAGAACGACAACCGTTGGTCGTGCTTGGCCAGATCTTGAATAACCTGCAGGTATTCAGGACCTGCAGCAGATATAACAGCATGTGCTGTAGTTGATGCAGCTGCGATGGCTGCTGCTGCAATTTTGTTCATCATATCCGATGGACCTGGAACCTTGGCAGTGGTCGGAGATTGAGAGTTCGTTCCGTTGGCTGGCAACCATCTACTGGTAATCCTGTTATTGGGGGCAGCTGAAGACACAGCAATTTGTGACGACGGCTGCGTGATGTCTTGACATTGTGTCACGACCATCCCTGGCTTTACGGATCCCAAGCCAACGTTGCTGTTACTCACAGGCTTCCGCTTTGGTCTCGGAGGGGGTAGCGCGAAGTCGACTGTTCCCGGCTCCCTTTCAGCTTTTGCGAAGAACTTTTGGGCGTGGCTGCGTATTTGGACTGCTGTCTTTGTTCCCACATGCTCTGCACCATTGACGAGAAACTGTCACCCATGAATCATTCAACGCTTGAAAGCTATGCCCACATAATCCGAAAAGCTTACTCTCAATAGACCTCCAGTCACGGTGGAACATCTTCAAGCCTTCCAGGAACCTCTCGTGTTCATCGTTAGTCCAGCGCTCGCGCGGTTTCTTCCCAGCCTTTCGCCCTCCTAGCGGTTGGTCCGATTGCAATGACGTGCCAGGCTGAGGAATAACAGTTCCAGCGCCTGGGTCTGGGTATCCGGCCAATGCTATGTACGGAGATCTGTGAACAATGCTGCACGTTGAAATTGGATTCTCGCAAAATGAAGAACAACAACAATGCTTCGTTATATTTATGAATTAAGTGCTAAATGAAAAGCAATAAAAGTGTTGGAAAGTGCGCAGGAGAGAGAATGCTGCATCAACCTGGAGCAAGTGTGCTAGCTCGTATTCGGCGTAAATACATCTCCTTTCAACCCCCAAAGGTACGTGGTAACAATTTACACTTACAACTATGCCCAGTACTTGACGCAAGCTGCGTTCAGTTTGTGCCATTCGGAGCACCTGAACTAGTGAATACCAAAGCATGTCACACCCCGCGGTTTTAAAATACACTTTATGAAGTGTGTTGGGTAAATAATGTTCACATACTACGGGGAAATGCGGGGTATCCATTTATGAGGCAGGAATTTGAAGCTATCGTGTGGTTAGCTTTTCAGACGCAACAGGTCGATTCATCCCGCAAAGAACGAAAATTGTCTAAAAGCCGCTAAAAGAAAATAAATCAACGGTGAAAAGATCAATGAAAGGAAGTTTGAGATAGATTCTCAAAATTTTCTTGATACAGGATCCAAAGTAGATGGGGAGTATCCGATTCGCGAAAGCACAGTCATGCTCAGAATAAATTTAAAAACAAACCTGTACGTCAATGTACCCATAGGAACCACTGGAAGTGGTTCAGAAGTCGCGTCCTGGTTGAAGGTCATCGTCTCATCTACCTTGTGGCTCTCTGACCAGCTCGAACATAATTGCGCGATTCATCATCGATGTAGCGATTGAGAAAGACAATGGACATCACCAAGTAAGGAGAAAATTGCCGCTCGCGAACTTGCCACTATGCTCAATGTTCATCTTTGTAACCAGAAGCGTACAGGCTGGTGATATGCGGCGACACGCCGCCACATCTGTGGCTACAGTGGTAATATCTGCTACCTGGCTATGCATGATGACAAAAGGATCTTATACGTGTAATTGATAGCTGCAACATTAAGTTCACAAAGCAAGCTAAAACCGAACAAATACAGTTTGGTTGTTTGGTAATCTGTGTATGATCATTTCGCATGTGAAGCGCAGTGTGAAATGGTTCGACTGTAACGTCAAATGCTTTCCTTCCCTACCACACAAATACCCGCACGTGCAACAACGTCCGAAGTTCGCGAATTTGGTCAGTAGCATACAAATTCTCGCTCTGATTTGCCAAATATGGATTACTGGTCAAAAGACTTTGCTCACAAGTTTTATGCATGTGTTGCCGTTCAAGAGCCGATTACTCGTTTGCAATTACACTTGATTTTGACGTGCAGGCTTTAAAAGCCAGTAGCAGTACATATTCTTGACGAACGAAAACCTCCTTGGATAATGAAATCTGCTACATCGAATGCTGAAGTGAGTTTGTCCTGTCACCAAACAGCTTACTACGTTCATAGTTCACGAGTATTACCACAGGAATGCATTTTCCAAGCGCAAAGGTCTAACTGCTGTATGGATTACTTCTTTCGCACAATTTTCAGCTTCATAAAGAGCAGATTTGCATTGTTCATTTTCTGAACATGGTTTTTGTAAGGGTCAGTCAGCTCAAGTTGGTGGCGAACACACGAGGTTCTTCATCCATTGTGACCAGAACAGAAGTTGATCTGTATTATCTTCAAGGAAACATAATAGCACTGTTTGCACAAATTGACCAAAGCAGTGTCAGGTTGAGTTATTTCACAACGACAAAGAAACATCCCTGATGTTGAAGCTACACTCCTCATATCTCTATGTTTCGATTTAAATTTCGAGCTGACAACTTCATTTGCGTCGTAATAGGTCCACATATCATGCAGGCATGTTCTCATGTTCTCATCTCAGATAATGCCCATCCTAGTCAGAATCTGTTCTTCACGCGCGAAGTGACACCCTACCGCGTGCGTATCAGCTTTAAACTTTTTTTTGAAGTATCACATCTCGTCATAAGTTCATGTATGCTATCAGCCCACTTGTCTGTTTAAGTGTAAGAGAGCACACATTGCATTGAGTTTTCCTGTTTGAACAGAAGCAGCATTCTAAACTTCGGTGGTGCAATCTAAGTAGCAACCCGAGTTGGTACAAATATCCTCTCACGGGTGCGCGACTTGCCTAAAGCAAATCTGCTAGCCATATGGTAACAAAGTACGTAGTAGCGCTTTGACTTGCTCGGCTTCTTGAAGATCAGTTTATAGGGAGCAGCAGAAGGTATGGTGCAAAGCGCACACAAATTTTCCGTATGCATTTGGTGGAGGAGAGTGATGCCACACAACTTCGATGTAACTTGCAATTCCGATAATAGATGATTTCCAAGCGCTGGGTGAAGGAGGATTTAGACAGTTATTTATTCAGCAATTCACTCTGGCACGTATACGTACTGGTAACTTCTGCATTCAATTGGATGTGTGCTTGCTGAGCGAGTGGGAGGGTACTACGGTGCGAAGTAAGCAGAGCATTCAACTTTGAACCCGATATCGTCGTTTTGTTCAGTTTCCTGAAATATAACAATTGCTGCCACGTGGGCACCTACAGAAGAATATCTGCTTCAAGCTCTAAAACCCCTGGAAAACTCGACATGCTGCGGATAGATATAATGAAGATATTATAAAGGATACTGCCTTACTGCCTTACACGTTGGCAAGACTACGTCAAAAACGTGTCTCAATCTTCTCAAAGTACACTACCACATCCGTATTTAACAACTTTTCCCCCGTCAAAGAACACCACCAAATATTTGGTTCTTGTTTGAGATCACGTTTGTTTGTGGTTGTTCACTCGTAGCGGACTTGACTTCCTTGACTCGGTTGAACATGTTTTTGAACACAGTGACTCCACCAAACAAGTTGGTTTGCGACTGATATGCCAATATTGAACCCCTGTCGAAATTACTATCGTAATTATACTAAAAGAAGTCTAACGGTACGACGGATTAACCCAATTGCCTTAATGCCAGCTGAGTTGCTAGATATCTGTGTTAAGATTGCTCGTCTCAAAGCTTGTAGCACCATAATTAATTGTAGATGTTCACTCAATCATAAAGACGCTGTTCATTGCGCATTCCCGCACTTGCTTTTCTTAATTCATCAAACGGATGGAAACCACGCACTGTCGAAACTACGATTGCAGGACAAACTGCGCAACGAAGGTGTCCAACCATGCTCAAATTTCTAGACGGTATCAGAACTTCAGGTGCATTCACTAATGCTCATGCAGACTATCTCAGTTCGTGCGCTTGCTAAACGTCCGCAGTAGACCTCATTCATGTGCAGGTACACAACGCAACGCTTCCATTTGCTTCTCGTCTAAGAGCAACGTAACGCAGACGCCAACAAAAGTTACGAAGGGAGATTCAGCCACTGTTTCGAAAAGGTGCTTCATTGCCACTTCGTGTTGGAGCTTCAATTCTACCTTTGATTCTATAGACTGTGGAACAACTGCATCCTATCGAAGTGCATTACTATAACAGCATGGGTAACGTGGAGGAAGTAATTGTATATTCTTTAGTACAGCTGGCGGTTTATCAGGCCGTTAACTTCATACTCCTGGTAAATCCCATGTGCTCTTGCATAGACTAGTTCTTGCACGAGCGTATGTGCATAATATCCGATTGAAAAATTGAGCTGGTAAAATAATGCCATTTACATCTTTTAATCAAAATAGCCCAGTTCAAGATTGGCGAATTCGATTTGCGATGGCCACGTGTTCGTTTACTCGATTAAGCACGAGAGCGCTTTTCCTATTCACCTATCGCCCGTGGTGGAGTTGCGACAGCATTTCAGTTGATTTGATTGTTCTATATTGAAGGACCAAGTCAGTGAACCGGTGATATATCATCTGTTTTACCCGAGATTCTATCGGTCTTGATTGCACCAATGCAAATTAATTTACACAGCAGCTTACTTTGTAGGCTCACCTTCGAGTTCAGTACGAGAGTTGCCCAGGTGTGTCAAGTCATTCATGGCCTGAACAGTTGACTTGTTTATTTGGACATTGCATCCGGAAAATGCTGACAAGCATACATGTGCAGAAGTGCCTCCAATTCGAAGCCTTTGCAGTGGATGGGAAGCAGATAATTGCTGTTTCCGGGGTTCGAGGTCCAGTCTTTGATGCAGGCATTCGCCCTGGAGACCAATTGATAGGAATTAGCGACACCAACAGGGATGAAACCTGGGAACTAGATGACACAGCAAGCTTACGTTTCGTATACCTGTGCATGCAAATGCGCATTCCCAGTACCATAACTATCCAAATTATGAAAGACCCACAGCTTGCTAGGGCGATAATGAGTAAGTGATCGACATCATTCACATCGATGCTTTTTTTGTCTATGGATGATTCTGTGCTGGAGAATCTTGTCTTGTGCACCTGCATCTACTGCTGACCTGAATTACTTGTTCAATGGCCAACAAGATGTAGAAATAGAGGCATAAAAATGCAAAATTTTCGCACACTTGCGTGCTTACTAAGGGTTTCTCAAGTCTGTGCACTTGGTTTTGCACCAGTAAGTTTAGCTCACCTAAGTTTTTTGATATTTGTGTGTTATTCTCATATAATTTTACCTCAACCAACCAGATGCTGCAGCTATTAGTATGTGTTCTAATGAGTTCTTTATGACGAACATTGCCTTCATCTCCTCTTTTGGCCTGAGAAGCTTTTCTAAACGCATCACCTCTATTTGGAGCTTGCAATCAGGTTCTTACTACACAATTACACTGTCTTCAACGTGCTTTCAAGTGATTACAAGTTGAGCCTTTCCTTGATTCTCTCGCAGCAGTGCAGTGAAGCCTTGGACAGTGAAGGTTTATGGACACATCTTTCCATATTTCCCGCATGAAGCACCTTCATTCCATGTGGTCTTTTACAAGTGACCAATTTCATTAGTGTCATACCATTGTCATATTCATGAGTTGGGTTTTGGGACCTGTGTGTTGACTTTCACATCTATAAGTTTTCACAAGCATACATGCGAGTGAATACACACTGATGTGTCGAGGGCATTCAAAGTGACTTTGAATGTAATTGTGTGGTTACCAGGGCGTTGCTTTGTTGTGGTAACCCTGGACACAAGTGAGAGAAAGTCGGCTTCCTATTGGGTCATTGTGACCAGTTAGCATGTGCCACTGGGATAGTGGAAGCTTATCGATATTCTGCATTAGTGGGCTACCCTGGTTGTGATACTGTTCTTAAGCTCCGCTACACAACAGGTTGTGGCTATGGTGAAAACTGTTATTTGCTGAAGATCAGGTCCTTTTCAGGGAGCACTGAGCTGGGTGGGGCTGTGGATGAGCCCAGTCAGGCGCAAGCTGAGCAGCAGAGCAATCAGCAAGGCTATCTGGATACCGTCCTTCAGAGCATGGGTTCAGATGATGAAGCTGGGACTGAGCCATCTCCCATCCGCGATGCAGAGCAGAAGCTCCTAGAGAAACAGCAGTATGCTCCCCTTTCTAACAACACACATTTTTTTGTGAGGTCAGATTGTGTTTGTAAAACAAAATAACTCTGAAATTGCTGGTTCACAGTCATTCCCTGGTTCTAGCTTGCCATTAATTACTTATGACTGAGAGGAGAGAACTAGAGTGGCGCCAAATGATTAGGTTCCCTTCAAGACACAACCCCATCAAATGTATACCAATTACACCCTACATGGATTTGGGTTTCAAGGGTGAAAACTTGTCAAGCAGGTGTTGTTTTATTCTGCAGTTTGAACATGAATAGAAAAAGTATTAAATTTGTCATCTTGGGAAGCCAATTAGATGATATTGTGGCCTAACTCTTCAGCTGTCACATTGCTAAGTATTGTATTCCAGGGAACCTTGGATCTCGTGTTTCGATTTTTATTTGTCTAGCACTGAAAGGGCGGAGAGTCGAAACGAGTGGTTGAAATGTATTTGAATTCTTGTATACGGGGATGATCTTCACGCGTCTCGTTTACGCAGGGTGATGGACGTAGCCAAGTCACGAAGCCAGGAGCGCATCAAAGCCAGAAAGGATTACTTGAGCGC
>JAULKQ010017426.1:0-10351 GCA_032356285.1 Smithsoniella earleae | reverse complement strand
TGGTCTACTGCTCTATGGCTATTCGGGCTTCACTACATATTTAAGTATACTTCTCTCTCTCTCTCTCTCACTTGTATCTTAAAACCACCCTCTTCCGCAATGTAATTGCGTACACCTCCCTCCATTGTATGTCAGCATCCAGCTCCAGCACAAGTCACTACAGAGGAGCTAACCAATATGATTCTCTGACTCCCACATGGCAAACAGCCTGGCCTATTGCCCTGCCACTGGTAACCGCTCATACTCATGCTGATACTAGTGATCTGCTCTCAATGTCTCAGTATATTCGTATCATCTTGGTGCTGACCTCCATCTGGATACCAATGCGAGCTAACATGTACCAGGGTATATTTCGGGGTGTAAAATGTATTGTAAGCACGCCTGACACCCAGGGTGTAACAGATGGCTCGTCACACAGAAGTAGGAGTGTACATAAGGGGCAATAGGTTTATCCTTCAGTGGCTTCTCTGGTCCAACTGCATGTGTGCAGGTACCATGCCCGAAGAACGTACCGCAATGCACCCATCCACAGAAGCGTCAACGGGACAAGACAGCTAAAACTGTTTGGTTTTGTCCGACGTTTCCGTAGCAAACACGAGTAAACCGCCAGGATTGTATCTTGACAACCACGGCTTCAAGAAAACTGTTAGCGTTCGAGTACTGCCTTCCTGTGCAAGGTCCAATTTGAAGAGATTAAGTTCACGACGGAATCCAAATCTAGTGTTTTTGGGTTTGCCTGACAAGAGCCACACCGGGGACACGGGGCTGTTAAACAAAATAAGGCAATTTGGGACAGGAAATGGCAAAGGGGTGGATATAGTCGAGTACGCCTGTCAAATTATTTTTTGAAAGAGAGCCAGCATTGGCAAGCATGCTTGGTTTAGCTACAGGGTAACATGTGAAAGTGTAGGTCACGCCAAATGAGCGAAGCTGCTGTGCACTTGCTGCACATGTTCACTGCTATCCAGGCAACTGCAAGGCTGGATAGCACAGCAGAAGATGATGCATTTTGGTTCCATATGGAGCGCACCACGAGCATCATTTGAAGATATGCGCGAAGGCCTGTCCTAGCAATGCTGCGGTTGAAGCGGCTTTCGGAATTAACGTACTCTCGGACTATCTTTCCAGGGATGAAGGTTTCGACCAGTACGTCACGTGAAACTAGCGGCCAAAGTGGCTGTGGAAACTTGACATCGCACGCTCCCCTGCACACCAACAAGCTACCCTCAGCGCCTGGCAATGTGCTCGAGCTATGTGATTATACAACCAATGCAAAGGTGCATGTTGGAGGCTTAAAGAGCTGAATAACTGATACTTAGGATAAGCAGGAGCATGTGCCATTGATGTCTCAGCATTCGTCTGTGACTGAGGCACAGGAGGCAACATGTGAACCATTTCTATCGGCACTGCTGCTGCTCCAAGAGATGGAAGAAAGCTGTTCACAGAGGAGCATATTGGGCAGGTGAAGCTGGTTTCGCCGTGTGCCATACTGTTCACAGCGAGAATGAAAGGAAATGCATTCAATCTTGCGCTGGTACGAAACTACAGTATACCTATACTCTCTTCCCACACTCCGCTAAATAAGCATGCTCGATGTCGTAAGAGCATACGTCCACATGAGACGAGAAAGTTGCTAGGAAGTAATGTCAACACATCTTGGTCGAGGTTATAGTCAAGTCGCTTTCGGTTACCACACAATGTATCTATTGTGCAAGGGACGATCTTCTTAACAGGTACCACCACGACAACCATTTTCCGCTGATAATATTTTAGATTTCTATCGGCAGTTCGAGCTGTGGGCAGTCGCACCGAAAATTGTGGGCGAACAAGTCGAGATTGCAGGCTTCGTGATCAAGGTGCAACTGCTGGTGTAAAGGAATACTGAACTGAGACAAGCTGTCATCGAGCCTGAGGCCTTCTAGCATCGGCAGCCTGGCTGCAAAGCGTGCAAGGAAAAGCATGATGGCGAAGTCTGTGTGCAGGCAACTATCCACACCATGCTTCTTTATTTTGACAGCCACGTCCTGCAGCGCATTGCATTACTGCTGCAACTGACTTTAATCACCACAGAAGCCCAGAGCTGTGAACTCTGACACAAAAGTACAGCTGGATAGTTTGTAAACAGTTTGTACAATGGCACTCGAACCGCTCACCACATCTTGTGCTTGATGTCACACAGTGAGGCTTTTCAATCAACCAAAGAGTGGAATTGGTTGCTCTATACAGAAAGCCCCACTTCAGACTGGAACAGCTGTGTGGACAACAGTCAAAAAGTAGCAGAACACCTCACAAAAGGGACTAAGATTGAAAGCGAGCCTGTGGTATGTAACGACAGGTCCTATGCAGATGCAAGTGTCGCATATTCATGGATAGATATGAAAGTTACTGTTTCCAAACCAGTAATATAGATCCTGAGGCCAAAGAGCTCGGGCCACAATGCTGTTAATAATAAGTGGGTGGGTATTTAAAGCACGAGTCGGCAAAATTCAATTCAAACATGAATTGGTGATCTCACGAGTACTGTGTGTAGTTCTGTGCGCTCAAAATCGCACTGACAAAGGCTGAATGCAGCATCTTGCCCTGTGTGATGGGACTAAACAGTTCCATGGAGGAATCTTTGGCGGGATGATAATTACCTGGTCACAGGGCACGCCACAAGCAGCTGCAGCGGATGGTGTAAGTCGAGCTCTATGCACCTGCACAGTGCTTCACCTCCACATGCAGCCTTACTGATACCAGGCACATCCAGGCTGGCCCTGCAGCATGTGTATCTTTCCGGTGCAACTAGTAATACAGGGAACGGTGACACAGGGTATTTTATAACACGCTCTGTGTCTTTGAAATATCATTGGGCTACTTCTATTGCGAACTTTGTGAATATAACGAGATGTAGGGTAAAAGTTGGGGGATACATTGTTTGAAGTGTAGACAAGGAATGGATGTATATAAATGAACAGCGAGGGTCAGATGGCTAGCGTCGAACCTGTGCAATCGCACCAGAGCCGACTGGTTCGCGCTCAAACTCTGAGAACACCTCGCTCATTGGAAGAGGGAGTGCTTCTTGCAGCGTTTTGAGTGTGACGTTGATTGGCTGAATCGGTGCTGAATTTTGTAGTGTCTCAAGCACACTCCGAACATCTGCTGCACAACAGAAGTGAAATATGTTTATTTGGCTCTCAAGACACGCTTTAGGCGAAACTTAGAGGATTTTGTAGGTTCTCTGGCGGCACTGCAAACCAGGAGTAACAGAGCGCACGTGGTAGCAGGTCCCCGCGAGAGCTCGCCCACCTGAATGATTACGTCGTGATTCTTCAGAGTCTGATGCAACAACCTTGAGGACGCTGAAAAACTCAGGGACAGTCGTTCACAGAAAGTCAACCTAAGAGTTTGAAACGCACTGAGCCCACTTCGTAAATGCTGGTCCACACCACGCCAGAGACTCCTTCAATAAACTAATCCATATCGACCGCAATGAAGGGATATTGCAGGTGATATAATAGGTGATTATCAATGGACAAAAGATGGTGAGAAGGGTGATGGTTCTTACGAAGAGCTGGCCGCAGAAAAACACTTTTCTCCAAATCCCAGTGGGAACGATACCAAGTGCCCGTGAAGAATTGCAAACTACTTGGCAGTGCGACCCTGCTGGGTAAGAAAAGTATGAAATACCGATAAGTGTCCTCTGGTAATAGGCGAATGCCAATCTGGTGACAACACCAGTGGCAGTAACAATCTCAGGCGATATGGCTCGTCTGAATACTTTGAATGGTTCGTCGCCATGCCTCAAATCTGACCAAATGCTTTTGAGCAAATGTGTACTTCTGCGGGCTTGCCTTGGTTCAAGGTATAAGCTTCGAACCGAAGTGGAGGGATGCCAATGACTTGACCGAATGAATGGATAATTCGACAGCTTTGCCCAAAGGTGCAGAGGACTCAAGCAGAAGCAACGTTGAAGGGTAAATCTCATGTATCTTTAATTGGAAATGTACACCTATCTGAGACATTCAGATGAACCGGGTGTCAGGGCCGTCAAAACATGATTCGGTCAAGAAACTCGCGCTACGATTCAGGAACACATACGCATTCCTCGTGCAACAGAAACGCATTTTCGGCCAAGTGTAGAAATCTGGGGACTGCGACAATAACTACGCTCCAAAAATAAAATCTGCACCTCGTACATCCCAACTCTTGCCGGAATGCTACTATTGTACAAGACGGCTATACCCATCCACGCCATCGCTCGCCATCGCTTCCAAGTGAATTGATACAAAGCGTGAATCATCAGTTTACAAATGCTATAGGCTATGGCGCTGCATGCTGGTTTGCAGCTGAGCTTTGCATGCATGCTCACTTATAAAAGACAGCTGACAGTGTACACAGCTTCCGAACTTGGGAACTCGACGGATGTTGGATGAAAATATCCTACTCTTTGGCAGTAGGATCTTGTAACTATGTCACCTCGATAACGTCAGACAACCTCGCATCATCCCGACGGGCTTCTCAGCACTTGGCGACTATACACACCAAAGGGTGCAACTCCTAGCCATCCCATGAACCAAGGGAGTCTACGGCATTTTCACCTTCTTGTCGAACAGCAGACAGCACCCTGTCATACAGTTCTGATGCTTTCTCTAGATCCCCCAGCGTCACATGGATATCTGCCATGGCACCAAGTGTATCCACATCACCTGCACATCAATCCTCACACATCAACAAAGTCCATGAAACTGAGAATAATGATTATGCTACCCTTTGGACAAGGGGATATGGGTCAAAGTGGAGCATACCGACGTGATTCTGTAGCTGCTGTGAGACCTGTAAAGCCTCTTCCAGACAAGCTATAGCCTTCTTGTACTGCCCTAGCTCAACCTGAGCCTTTGCCTGAAACAAAGCTGATCTTGAGGAGAGAAAAAAAAAACAATCATAGAGTCAAAATAGATGTGCACTGTGTCAAGTGTGATAGTAGAACCACACCAATAGCCTTAATGAAGCTCTTAGTGCTCTCTTATCAGCCAGCTCTCGGCACCTTACCAAGGCATCTGTGCATTTAAGCTCAGCCTCTAATGGTTTCATCTGTGCAAGGTCTTCCTTTGCACCACTCAATAGTTCAGATATCTACATTGCAGCACTAGTTCAAAGCCTTGCGCCTAATGTTACAACAAAATCAATCAAAATAAATAAAAGCAACTTAGAAGTGCATGAAATGGGAAAACAAGTAAATCTCACATACATTTACTCTGCAGCAAGCCATGGAAACATTTTTTGCTGTATGCACACCTTTCGGCGTTCACCAGCCAAACTATTCCCCTCACTCCCATAAGCTTCAATAGGATGTGGAGCAGATGGAGCTTTCAGAGAGTTTTCAAGCGCCTTTTTATATGCAAGTGCAGCCTCATTTGGGTCTGCAGCACAGTCTAAATTCTCATGTTGCTCTTCCTGCTGCTTTCTCATTTCCCTGACAACCTACACAGTTACTGTCTAATCTCCATCACAGTTTCACTCACCCATCTGTGCCTCATCTCCAGGCTAGATCGATAAATATGAATACTTTTTAGGTACATTACCCCAGGACTGTGCATGGCTTGCTGCTTACATTTCTTAGCTTGGTGTTGACACGCTCCAGCTCGATCCGGCGCATTCTAGCTAAATGTCCACCCACCAAGCTCCCTGTGAGAGTGATAACTTGCGTGCAGACAAGCCCGACAATCATAAAAGTTCCAGGTATCGTGCTACAGAACGAATCCACCTTTGCTGCAAGTTCTCTTTTGTGAGTAGTCCAAGTTGTACTAGCAAGTTGGTATGAATCCACTCTGGCACGTCCTAAGTCCTGAATTACGTGATGCTGGCTATTGACAGGCATCGAGACACTTTGTTGTGGTGTAGGATCCAGAACGGCATCAAGCACCCACCCCCTGCATGCCAAAGGTACCCTGAAGCATTGCATCTGAGAACGACCAAACTGACTCCTGCTATTGAGGAGAAGAGACCAAAACAAACGAGCTGATATCGTCGATAATTTATCGGTTATATGACTCACGCATTATCGATTAGATATTTTATGGTGACTCTGGGGAGTGCCCTGCGGTTACGGAACACATGCAGTTCGTTCGGCGCAATTAGAGCACTTTGGTAGCGAGACACGGAGCCGGTCTGACCTTGAGATCCAATTTTGTCGTTGTAACGGATGTTTCAGAGCTATCCTGGAGCTATTGCTCCGCAAATGGAATCTAGGGTACGATCCCATTTGAAAGTCTTAGCGCATGAATACAGAAATACAAAAACGAGAGCGCGAAGAGGTACTGAAACTCTATTCGGATAATCAATTAGGAGGGCCTTTACGTGACGTTTGAAGACACTGGTGCTATCATAGATTCCAGACAACTCGTGAACTGTACACCGGTTTGCAACAAGCCAGTGTTGTTCGCACGTCGAAATCTGGTTCAAGTTTGCGCTTCTGCATTTTGACAACAAACAATCAGTCTAAACCTTCAATTTCAGATTGCTTCACCTTCTTATTGGCAATTCGACACTATCGCTGGATGTGTTTCCCCAATGCATGAAGGAAAACAGAGGTAACGAAGCAAATTTTAACACAGCTGCGCGCAGCCCTTGATAGAACTGTGCTAGATCTAGTGCTAGCCAGTGGAAAGGTAAAATAATGTGAGTCATCTTCAAATTGCAACAGCGACTTCGATGTGGACCATGCTGTAGAGCGAACTTATAGCCCTGCTTCCTTCCTCGGACAGGGAAGAAACATGGAATCTCGTTCGTTCATTTTTTTGCCCCTCAGACAAGGCATACGTGTGAATGCCAGACCTTCTGCATGCTTGGGTTTCTCCATCTGATACTGCAGTACATACGCTACGTATAATGCCAAAGCGTATCTGATAGATGATATTAAAACACGGTGCGGATTTGAGTGATTCGGGGACTCTTGAGGCCACAGAGCTAGGTTACAGGATCTTGAATGCGAAATTTTTCTTCTTAAGTATTCTTCACGTACAATAGCCAGAAATATTATTCGAGAGAGTTTTCAGCGTGTCGAGCATGGCACTGAACACGGCACCAGGATGCTTTTTGTTCTCTCACACATTCGTCTTCTGTAGCAAGTCAAACTGTCCTCTGAACGCGAAACTGTGAAACTTATCGCCATTTTAGTACAAATCATGACAGTGTCGGGTGATAAAGTTATTATAGAAACCCTACTGGTGACAACTTCATGTTACTACAAGTCACATCCCCAATCGTAAAGGATGCCATAATGGCTACACATAATTCCCCATAGCAATCGGATCTGAGTAGGGCCTGGTCATCTCCAATGAGCCAAGTTTCATCCGTGCTCTGTGTTCTGCCACATTTCCCCGGCCCCTAATAGTAACTCTCACATTGTCACACACTCTGGGAAATCACCTACACTCATGGGGCGAATTTGACACTTACAATGATTGAATTTATCTTCTTCAGGGTTAGAGCAAGGGCCGCACCAGGGGAGTATTCTTAACTCTTTCGCTCTGATTGTGAGGCGCACTTGCAGGTGCACAATTTAATAATCAGAACACAACATTAACAAACCGCATAGGTACCAGTGTGGTGTGCTGTAAATCTCACAGTTGCGATGACAAGGAAGACAAGAAAACGTCTGTATGACTTCGCGGAATCTTTCCTTTTCAAGCTTCTGGAAACTGCAGGTGGCTAGTTGAGAGTGTATGTCGGGTCCACTCAAGAGTGCACTCGTAACCCAACAACATCCAGTCTTCAGGCAATTCAAATCAATGGATGTGGCGTCTTTCCAGCAACGCCTGAGAAAAACACAGGACGAGGAATGAACAAAAGGAATTGAGGTAGAATTCAAAAAGCAGAGTTGCAGCCATCGATCACTCTATATGCCCTGTGACAAAGATTAAGCTGACAATGGCACGTGAGACAACAAGGGTAGATACTGATCTGCATGTGTGGCTACTAGGGCTGTGAATCAAACAATGTACACGCTCTTTAAGCGGTATGTGGTCGTGCTGGTGTGCATAGAATGGTGATCACAGCCTACTCATCAAAACCCACACACTGCTGCAAAGATTCAAGTTCACTGGTAGTTCAGTACTTTCTAGGAGTAGTAATGCTACTGACCTCTGCTACTAACCAACGTTTCTTTGTTTCTATAGCTCATGTTTGCTGTTGTGGTGCCTGGACTTGCCTGAAATGTGTCCATTGATTCTGATGAGTCTCGAGCGATCTACTAGGAACCGTGGTCTTGGCACATGCTACAAGAAGTAAAGAAAGGTGGTGTCTGTGAGAATGAAGCACGAAGTTTGAGTACGCTTATTGAGTTTTGCGATTATAGCATGAGTGGAGAGGGGAGCTGAGGATAACCCAGCGCTGGCTCTTGTTGGAATTAGTGCAGCGACCCATTTACGTAGTCAGTTATATTTTGATGCATGCGTACTTGGGATGTTGGATATTTGTTTGTTTTTCAACTGTTTGGGACCTTCAGGATGTTGTGCAGATTAAATTTCTGTCCAAGTGAGTCGTGAACTTTGTGGTTTACTAAACTGGGCTCGTGCAAATTCAGTTTACTTGTATGTCACCCGGGCTGTGCTCCAGGCACAAGTACCCAGTTCCCCTTACTTTGCGACTTGTCCAATGTTCCTACACCATGCTCAGAAATGTGCTGGCTGCATTCAATCAAGAGCTGTTCGTGTTGGAGGAGTTCTGCGCGCATATGCAATCCACATGGTTGACCAGTATGTGTTCTAACAGGCACCTGGGACAGAGTATTCACAGCTTGCAGATGGTGCGAGTGCGCTTTCCAAGAAGCCTGCTTGATTGGATTGGAAGATGTGGTTCTACATATACCGAATGTCGTGTTGGTAGTTGTTGGGAGTTGTAGTCGGAGTGCAGTGGGCATGTTTTCTTCTCAGTGTGGCATTGACTCGCTTCTGAAGACATCTCATTCCCGGCCGCATGTGCAGTAAACGGCCACCAAATTATTGGAGGAGACAGTGGAGGTGAGCCAAGTGTTGTGACGTCAGATTATCTCATCATGAAGCGCCAATGCCGGCCAAAATGAGCTCGTAGTTTGATCTCGAATACACGCGTTGTAAGTCGGGTAAGTCAGCACATTTGGCTGTGTGTCTGCAAGTGCTACTGGCCACAAGTTCATATTTTGTGTGTACCAGACCGAGACTTTGGGATATCCGAACGGTTGGCACACTACACTGCTTCAACATGCTGGGTTCCAATGCGACTTGCTCGGGTCAGCCTGGCACACACAGGCCTGTACTATCACCGAGCATAGATACTCTTGTGCGTTTGCCCATGCCACAGTGGTATCCATGAAAAACATCGCAGCGCCATAGGAAGACCACTTGCTCAGACGGATTACTTCTCACCTTTGAAGTGTGTCAAAACGGTGTGCAGAGGGGTGCCTTTAAATACCCGGATCTGAGCAAACAACTTCGCAACTAGTGAAGAGTGTCTGAGCCCACAAAACGTTCGTTTTCTCTTGGACTAACTAAGTTGATACGCTTCTCTGCCTACTTGACAGGTTTGTACACAAATCGCAGTACTGGTGTCTCTTAGCTGTGATGACTGACGCAGCCAACGCTAAGTGTGTAACAGGAGCCTGTATATAACCATGAAAGCTATGATCATAACTTTGTTTACTTGGCCATCTTACATGATGAGCAGGAAGGCTGATCACCTCCCTTGATTTGACATCGGTGCAAATGAGTTGCAGTATATGTATACTGCCTCAATGAACTTGTACAAGTTTGCTTGTCTGGCCTCTGTTCAGCAGATCCAACATCCGCTTCCATTGCTTCGTCGTCCTCATTATCATCATCACCAACGTTGTTGTTTTCAATCACATCATCGTCATTGAGTGGGGCAAGCGGTGCTACTGGTATAATACCATGCTTGAGCAGCCATCCCTCACATGTGTTGATTGCACTAGCAATATATGGAGCTCCCTATTTACTCCCTATGGAAATCCCTACCCTGGCAGCTTCAGATACCAGTACTAAGAGGAGCCCTAGGGTACCCCCATTTGGCTCCGAAAAAAACACAACACTCTGCTTTTGATCTGCTCTTTTGAAGCGGTCAGTGAAGCAGTGACCGATACGGGGAGTGAGTGTACATGTGCCACATCGATGGTGATGCAGAAAGAATCGTGACAAAGAAGGATTGGACCCGTTAGAGAATGTACTCGCGGTGTACTGATCCAGAGGTCACATAATATACTCCTATGGTTGTGACAGATCCTCTACTGGAGCTAAACCTTGCGGTTGTATGCACAGTTGAGCTGACTGCCTTGTCACGATGGGAATACCCCTTTGCGGGCTGAGCATGGAAGGTT
>JAULKQ010017425.1:0-37514 GCA_032356285.1 Smithsoniella earleae | reverse complement strand
TACGTTCTGAAAAGGAGGTTAATAAACTATCTATGTGAGGAACGTGTTTGGCAAAGCAAGCTATTGTTACCATTGGCACAGTAGTTTGTATTTCTATCCATTAGAGGGTGCTCAAGCTGGGAGCGTTGTTGGTGTTGCAAGCAATTGTACTGGTACCCCAGAATGTAGAGAATAACTGCCAGTCCCCTTCTAACTGTATCCACCACTCCCTGTGCGGGCGCTGGCTCTTACGGCTGACATATTTGTCAAGATATGAGTAAGGAGTACGATTTACAGATGTCGTATTGAAGTTGCATTGCATTTTTATTGTCATGGATGCTTGTGATTCAGCTATGCGTAGCCTGTAGAGGGTAGTTTTGTCTTTTTTTTGATGTGGATGGAAATGTCGTTTTTGTTCAGGTTCATCTTGGGCTGGCATTGCAGCGCCGTGCTCCTGAACTAGAGCAAGTAACCTCTCAGCTACAGCGCCCTCGAATCATACCTCTCCTCAGATCTGCGCTTGACAAGAACGTCCCCACTGCTGCTGGGTGGCTCTGCCTTTCAGAACTGTACCGCAAAGATAACAACCCTGCTGAAGCTCTCTGGGCTGCCCAAAAGGTGTGTGCTGTTAGTACAAATTTGTTAGTGCAATTTGGTCACCGTAGTGAAGCCTGAAAAGCCGCACTCCAGGGCTCTTGTACACCCAGACCTCTGCATAGTGAAGTGGGACGTTTTTGGCTGTTTCTCCGTCATTGCGAATCATTGCTAAAGCGAATTAATTGTATTCCAAGCGACACGTTGCGCTATTGACGCTGCAATGGCGAAAAGATAGCCATTGCTGAGAAAACTAGTAATAGACAAGAGTCAGCATTGTCTTAGGTGGTACAGTTGAGCCTTGTCTGAACATGTTCGAACGTCCATTCAGTGCGATCATTCTATCACAAGTCATACTGGACACACCCTTTCAACAGTGAATATAAGATGTCCTTGTTACAAGAATCAGTTTATTTAAACGAATGAATTCTCTTTTACATCTACTCCACGAACTGTCAGCCTTGTGAGCACGTTGTCAAAGCGTCGGGCTGCTTGAATTAGTTCAGACTGACTTCACCAGTACTTCGATGAATTGCTCTGCGGCATTTGTCACATGAGCAGCCAACTGTACAGAGTAAGATATTCACTTTTCACCATTTCAGAATCCCAGAACGATCTGAATGTGCAAAATTTATAGCTTTCAATTGACCTGCAAGGCACTGGTCTGATGTTGTGTGTTCAACTAATTGTGCTTTCAAATTTGCTCTCACTTCGTGTTGCAAGCCGACAGATGTATCCTTTGCACAACTGCCTTGAACGAGTTACCAAAAGACTTCGTTCTTACCTAAGCACGCTTGAACCAATTTTCGCCATAACGAGGGTAGTTTCACCAGCGAATTGGAGTGGAAGTTGAACGTTTCTTTGATATTGCGAATCTTCACTACGCAGTTGCTGGTAATAAGGAGATATGGGTGTGAGTTGAAGCCGACTCAAACCCGAATAGTACTAAGTATTAAGGTCTTATCAGATGGTTCTCCCCATATCTGGGTATAGCTTAGTAATGTCAGGTTGGTCACCAGCTGTAGCAACAACACACTCCCTCTCAACGTTTTACCACGTTATGTGTGATTTTTGGAAGTTAATATCAGTGAATGCCACTTCATCTTTTTGTAACAAATGATTGAATAAACTTGCCTTCTTTTAAGACCTTGCTGATGATAGTCGCTTCAGTCACTTACAGTCGTAGGAGTTTCTTAGATGTGCTCCCGGTACGTCAATTTACCGTAGACTTACACATTTCATGCTAACACGTTATGGGTTGTACTAACTTCGTTATTGTACCTGAAGTGTGCCATATAGCTCTGGGTATCCGCTCGTGGAGAGGAGTATCTTTTCTGTGTATCTCCGATCATGTGTGATGCTTGGTTTTTATCAGGCGATGATTCTAGCTGAGTATTGCTCAAGTCTCAATGACGCCCGTGTAAGCTTTGGTAGGGAGGTTGGTGAAGCATGTGAGCTGGTACTACACTGAGCATATAAGTGGAGTGTGAACTTTAAGTGAGTGGGGCTGCGCCAAAGAAAGTCAAAGCAACTCCCTAAATAGAATGCAATCGTCAGAATGGCCACAATCATCTGGCGGAGGGCTTTAGCTCAAGAAAACGGAAGTTATATTAGTTGAAGAAACCCAGACGAGACAAACCTTGACCTGTTCGGTTGGTGTTGTTGAGAAGCAAGTTGTGAGGTCCTCAACCTTCTTGCATCACCAGGATCTAGAGTACAAGTGTTTGTGCAATTAGAGACGTGAAACGGGAGAGCATGGGCATCTTGAACACTCAAACCCGTTGTCAGCCTGCATGATACAACACTGACCTTAGAGCCTAGCACATAGAAAAAGCAACAGAAGAATCCTTCTTTGGTTATTCTTTGCGAATCCAGGGCAGGGAGCATGTTGCATGGGAAATGTGTGAGAGGAATTATTTTCATAAGAGAAGGACCCCCCCATGGAGTTGAAACCACTAGAGTCTTTGCTGGACTGACAACTGAGGTGTGAATACGTCAAGCAACTATAAAAGCTCCACTGTTATTCCCATTACGTCGTTGTACTAACTTTCAAAACTACTCAATGCTGATTTGCCGCAGCATTTTTTTTCACAAGCTTTTTTGTCACGCCGAAAAGAAGCCTTGTGCTACTATTCTTGTTAGTGAAGACAAACATCGATGATTCAGCTGTCAAGAATTTAGTGCTGCTCTAGGAAACAAAAGAGGAGGCTCTGGCACAACTACTTGCCAAAATTTCACCGTTGTTTCAGCGCATTGCTTGCCTTCAGAGAATGTGAAGTATATCTTTGTGCCCTCGTCTAAATTGCCAGCGTGCTTGTCATGATGCACTGAAAGCGATTAAGTGTTCCATTTTGCTTCCAGGGCTTGAGCTATGTCAACTCCAGAGCCAAGACCAGCAGTGAACAGATGACACAAGCGGGGCTGACGCTGCGGCTAGAGGCTGCGCTAGCCTTGCTGGCACTAAAGCACTATGATGAAGCAACGAAGGCCTTCTCGCTGCTGAAGCAGTGGACGTCCGAGGGCGAAGTCATGTTCCCCTATGTCGCTGGTATCATGCCATTGTCAGTCAGGCAGAAGGCAGCTCATGGACTGGCCCAGGTACATATCCCACCCTTCAGTCCACATTGGACCAGGCGCTGTTCACTCACGTATACAAGTGCATTGCCAAGTACCGTTGTAATGCCAAAGCCTCGACGAACATGGTTTGAGGACAGGGCAAGTCAACTTTTCTCCTTTCTATTAGGCGTTGTGAGGTGCATGGGCAGGACATGCACCTTTTCATTTTCTGCCTCTTCAACAATTGCATGAAAGCCCTCCATGACGTGATCACATGCTCTGAATTGATGGAATTTTGGTACGTGTCATGGTTCTTCGCATAATGGCAAGCGGTAGCACAATCCATGGCTTCAGTTTAAAAAAATTTCTTTATTTCGACAAAATATATGGTTGGTGGACGGGGCTGGTTTTAGTTTTGTTTGCGTTTGACGCTGTTTTTTGTACCCTGCTTTGGGGCAGGACTTGTCGAGACTTGGCACTACATGATGCTTGCAACGAGGCGGCCTCTAGGCTGCTGGTTGCCACTGTGTGCGCTGTTGAAAGGTTGATGAGTTGTGGGTTTTACTGCACAGATTGAAGTGGCCAAGGGCAACCGCAATGCTGCAAAACGTCAGTATGAGAAGATCCTTGGCAAGGCTATCCGAGGCCTGGGTCCGTCTGAGCATTGGGCGCATGCTGAGTATGCGTGGCTGCTATACGAGGATGGAGACTCTGATGGCGCCCTTCGCCACCTTCAGGTGCGGTTCTACTCCTGTCTGTCCAAAATCTGTTATGACTTGTGCTCTACAACCTGCGAGAAGCTGCTCAATGTTCGGCGCGTGTTTCTCAGAAAAAACGGCGTTTTTAGCCAGAAAATTGGGAGAATATGGTCAATATTCCTATTGCTGTACTCATGCAGTTGGTCTGCATAAATACAGTTGAAACCGAATGTCGATTTTCTGCTGAAGTGGTGACAATTGTTGTAATTGCAACCGGTAGGCGATCAACATCATGATGCTGTTAATCGGGGATGCTTGCAACTTTTCTGGTGAGCTGGAAAGATTCAATAAGATATTGTTGTGTGTGACAGGCTGAGCATGTCATTGTACCTGGGATAGTGAGTGTAGATGTAATCATTAATCTGCAACGGTGGCTCACAGAGGCAAGCGTCGGCTAAAAAATTAAGTGGTGGTTCTGTAGTGTGGGATTTAATTCGGTTGTTAGTTCCTGTAATGATTTCAGTGAGTGAATGACTTACCAAGCGTTAGGTTTAGCTATCAGCGAAGCAAGTCATAGTTGCTGGTGCGGTGTACCTCTGTAAAGGTGGGGCTTGTCAGCCTGTGTGTGACCCTTCCTGGCTGAGCAGTGCTGGGCTCTCCTGCTGCAACCCAGGAGCATATTCAATGTACTTGTGAGTGTGCCAGGTGCCACAGAGCGGTGGACTTGAGCCTGACAAAGGGGCATCGTGGTGGCTGGAGCCGGAACCTGCTCCTGTGTGTTGTTTAATTGATAGCTTGTGTAAGTGTTGAGTTCGTTTGGCTGTCTGTAGAGTGCAATTGAAGTGGCGGGCCTCGGAGACACGCCTGTGGACCCTGCGGACTTGGCCAGCTACCACTTCAAGCTTGGCCGTGTCCTATGGGAATCAAAAGGCAGCAATCGTATGTGCGCACCCTGCCTTTCAGTGCTTCGCTGTGTGGCTGGCGTTCGTTTCGTTCCTCACTGGGATCACGGCTCCCTGTCCCTTGTCTCTTTCAGAGTCTCCCCGTTGCTGTCATCAACTGCGTGTGCAAATATGACAGTTTGTCCCTGATTGTGAAGCAAGATTTTGTGTGTGTTTTTTTTCAGTGAGGACTCAGGGAATGCCTACGAAGAGTTTCTGCATGCTGCTTCGATAGATGGCCCTGCCCAGGCTCCTGCGTTTGCGTACCTTGGTCATTTCTTCCGGCAGAGCGGTGAAGAAATGAAGGCCCGCAAGTGCTATCGACGAGCGCTGGAAATCGATCCCCTGCAGGTGAGTCTCCTCGTTGTGTCCTGTGTAGTATCGCAGTCACGACGACCATCAATAAGTGGTATACGTGGACGTGTGGAGAGTTAGTGAGATATCGCAGACAGATCTCGCTGATCTGCATGCTTCTCCACCACCATTCACCACCTGTTTTATACTGCTTGGTCTGTTCTCATCAAGCCGGGATGATGCATTTACAATGTGGTTTGTTGCACCACTGTCTGGTAGGATGGGAAACATCTTCGTGTTTCAATTCTTTGGGTAGGCTGATCTTGGCTCTCACTTAGTGGTTAACAGAGGGCCTGGCTGCGGGTCACAGCGAGTCCGCTCTTTTGTGACTCCCTCCCAGTGCTGAGTACCAGTGTGAAGGACCGCAATACTGTCGTATGGAGTTTGATATTACTTGGGCTACAAATTATTGCCGAGGCTGCCCCAGAATATTCAATCTGAGGCTGTTTGACACGGCTGATAGAATGCGAAGATGTATGGACATTGATGTTACAATAACGAGAGTGCCAAAGGGGGCAGTTTCTCCTTCGTTTCCACCGTTGAATTTATCTACAGCGCTGGTTCTTTGATGTATCTGCGGGATATTTGTGGGTATCTGGACTGTGCTATGCTTTTAGTGTGTTATTTGACGCTGTTGCTATTGACAGTTGGATTAAACAGAAGAACTTCCTAGGGGGCCTGCTCTTGCAGGAGTCGGCGGGGTTTGCACTGTGCGAGCTCCTTCACGAGAGTAACAGCGAAGATATTGTTGGCGGGATCTGTGAGGAGATTCTGGAGACCGATCCCAACGCCGAGTGGGCTCGGCGTCGGCTCGGCCTCCACAACTTGTGGATGGGGAGGCATCAGATGGCCATCTCTGATCTGCAGGCGGCCCTCAGGCTGAAGGAGGACGCCGCTGAGACGTGGCAGGCTCTAGGGGCAGCATACGAGTCTGTCGGGCGGCTACAGGCGGCTCTCCGGGTGTATGAGAAGGCGATTGAGCTGGACGGCCATCTGGTGTATGCCCTGTGCCAGGTTTGTTTCTCCTTGATGCTGAGTTTCAGCTTAGCGGTAGATTTTGGTTTGGCTTGGCTTGGTTATTGTGAGATGAGCGCTGCTTGTGTTTCAGGCTGCGGCGATTTCAGCCCTCATGGGCGGCAGTGCAAAGTCCCTTGACCTCTTGAGACAGGCGGGTGATGTTGATCCGAATAACCCAGCCATACTCCTATGTGTTTGTCGGACCCAGGCCCAGCTGGCTGCTGTATACCAGGCTCGTGGGGCGCTGGCAGTTTCTGCAGAAACTTATAGAATTGCCGAGCGGGCCGCTGAAAAAGCTGCACGAATGAACGGGACGCTAGAAACCTCCTGGAAGCTTCTGGGGGACTGCCGAATTCGCCAGGCGAGCCTGCCGACGCCGTCGCAGCCCCCCCTGGACGCAGTTCTCGCCGATTCGGCGAACAGCGTGACTAAGGACCTTCTGGCTGGGGTCCAGGAGCGGTTTGCTGCGGCTAGGCGCGCCCAGCGAGCCTACGCGGCGGCGATCCACATCAACCCGCGCCGCGCAGCGGTGTGGAGCGACGTCGCGCTGACTCAGCACCGTCTGGCGTCCCTGGCATCCGCTCATCCGCGCGTATCCACTGTGGTGCCCTCCTCTTCGTGGAAGACTGCCGAACGGCTGTTGGTTTCAGCCCTTCGTTTGTCCCCTGTTGCCGCGAATCTTTGGTCAGCCCTCGGTAGTGTGAGAGGAGAGCCGAGAAAACGCGAGTTCGCCCTGCGTCGCGCGCTCCAGCTTGACCCCAGTGACGGCCATACCTGGTTGAAGCTCGGCCGCCTGTACATGGAGTGCGATAACCAAGAGAAAGCTAAGGTATCATTTTTCCATGGCGCAACTTGAGACGATGTTGTGGCCTGCGTTTTTGTGCCGCTGAAGGCCGTTATTTTACTGGGTGCTGTGTCCAGGCGTGCTTTGACGAGGCGAGATCTCGGAGCCCTGCGAAGACGGAAGTTTGGGAGGCTATGGCGGCGCAGGAGGCGGCGGCGCACCGTTTCGCCGCACCCGGACAGCCGCCTGCCCCACAGGCGCTGGGCTTATTCAAACATAGTCTTCAGCTGCGCGGTGGCGTTGAGGCAGCGATGGGGTTTCTGTTTCATGCGGTGAGGTCAGGCCGGGATGAGTCGGCCACCGGCCTGGCTCTGGCGGCGGCGCATCGCGCCGCCATCGACCAGCCGCTCAATCCGGCGGCGTACCATTATCTAGGTCTCGTACTACTCGCCGGCGGCGCCCCCACACGAGCCGTCCAGGCCCTTCGACAGGCGCTAGCACTGATCGAATCTGAAGACGACGATTGTGTCTCCAATCCAGCCGTTGTCACCGCGTTCCGTTCTCTCAGCGCGCGGCAGTGTGTGACGGCGGACCTCGCGAGGGCGCTGGTGGCCTCAGGGGCGCACGGCGAGGCCACTGCGCTGTACAGGTCCCTCGATGACTCTGGTAATCCATGCATGCGCGCCTTGTACATGCGCGCTTCTTCAGCCTCTGGCGTAGAGCCTGTGCTCTCTTCTGAGTCACTGGCGATCGCTGCAGAGGGTGATTCCACCCTAGCCCTTGACTTTGTCGTATCTGCGTCGTCCGCGGCGTTTGCCGCCGCCTCTAGCGCGTCGGAAGCACGAGAGGTCGCCGAAAAAACGTTCAAGTCTCAGAAGTCGTGGCTACAGGTGCTCTCATGCGCGCACTTACCCTCCTGATGTTTAATTTGTATCTTGGTTGTCATGTGCGACGTACTGGAACAGCCTGATAACCAGGTTGAGAGCACAAGAAAGTTTGGAAGCTTCTGGTTTAATCTCACACACGTGGCGCGCCTGATTACAGATCCCTGGAAACGGCGATCCTTGTGTCTACCGCGCCGTCGCCCATCTTCGCCTAGGAGCGCTGTCTGTCGCAGCGCATCATGGAACGGAAGACGAGTTCAATAAGGCCGTGTTGGAAGCCCAGCGCGATATCAGGCGCACCCGCGCGCTGCCGCAGACAGCGCAGGACCGCGTCATGCACGCGCATGCGGCCGCCGACATCCATGTCGCGTGTGCGTGCCGCAGCGCGCCGTCACTTGCGCGGCGTGCCGCAATTCGCGCAGTGCACGTGTGCCCATGGTCGAAAGTCCATCGTGACGTTGCGGCATGCATCGCAGCGTCGACACCGGACCCGCCGCCCTCCGTCGTGCGGCTGTCGCCGTCTCTCCCGGGCGGCCCCGCTGCACTTGGTGCCGCCGTCACCGCCGTCCTCGCCCTTCACGCCGGCCCGCCATCCCATGGCGCCCCCTGCGCCGTCCGTGTGGCGAAGGGTTGCGTCCTTCGCTCCCCTGACGACCCGAACGCCTGGCTCTCCCTCGCCCACGTGATGACTCAACGTGCTGCTGCGTCGCGCGCCCTCCGCCACTCCGAGTCTGCCGCGCGCGCCTGCGCCCACGCCCTCCACCTCTCCTCTTGCTCCCCATGTTCCTCATTCGCGAAACCTCACTTACTCCTGGCTGCCTCGCTCTCTAAGGCCGCCTCCACTCCATCTGCAGCTGTGCAAACCGCACAGGCGAACTTAGCTGAAAGCCAGAAACTGTTGAACGCTACGGAACTCACCCATGCATGCGCGCGTCATACGGCAAGGTGCTACGCGAGCAGAGGGGACTTGATGTCAGCAGAGCACACACTGCGCCTTCAGCTTCAAATTTCTGCTTCTCCTGCTTCTTCTATTTTCCTCGCCAAGCTATTAACAACTCAAGCTCGTTTCGATGAGGCTATCCGAACGTTGGAAAAAGCCCCCGTGGACGGGGGCTGGCAGGGGGGTATAGCTGCGGCAAAGTTAGAGGTGTTGTGCGCCTTGGGAGATGTCAGTAGGGCTTGGGGTGAAGTGAAAGATGTTAGGAAACTGGATGGGAGGTGCAGGGCAGTCTGCAGGGGGGTCTTAGCCAGCTTCTTGTCCAAATTTGCCCGCTCGAAAACACCGCCCAGTGGGTCATTGGCTGCTATAGAAAAGCTGGCTCTAGATGCCCTCTCTGCTTGTGATGGGGCTGATATCGGTGCTGTTACCTGCCCTGCGGTTGCCTCAGCTTCTGAGCACGACAACGAAGCTGACAAGGCGAAGTTGTGGAGCCTGAGAGGCAGTGACTACCAACAGATCCTTCGCGTGCATTCTTGTGTCCTTGCTCGCCACTGATTTGCTGTAGAAACTGTTTATCTGCCTGCTTGTTTTCACGATTCTCCATTCTTGGTCTACCGTATCTTTCCTATGGATGTCTCTTGTAAGAACGGGGATTGTCAGTGTATGCTACATGCTGTGGCTGATGCTGTAGATCGTGGATGGTGCTGTTTTGCAACACATGGACTCGTGTGTTTATTCAAGCTCCTAGATTCATAATGGCATACATTATTACGTTGTGAACTCCTGGTTTCGTTTACCCTCGATCAGACAGTGGAACCCCCTGCTGGTCTCAACAACTCCATCACTCTAGTACCACACAATTGATTTTGCACAAGAGTTCGTGCACCACTATGCACAGGGTCGGCAGATATACATCTGAGGTACTGTAGTTCCTTAGCATCACTGTGCACGATTTTTGGGATGCGAATCTAAATCAACCATTTCTTTTCTAGAGTTCTTTCACACTGCAATTTAACACACGACGATTGCTCTAGGTTTCGCTGTACACTTCAACAGCAGACAGTGCTGTTCCCCAAGCATAATTGCAGAGTGTGCCTGAAAATCAATGAGAGTGAGTGACAGGCATGGGAAGTCTGCCCATGCTTGCCGTAGTAACACAACAACTGCAACATAGAAGAATAACAATGTTGTGTACAAGCTGGGTTGTTTGTTCAGAAACTAGTTACGTTTCACTTTCTACAAGCGAACGTAAGTGCAGCTTACCACACCACATCATACCAAGTCCGAGTGTGACAGACCAATTGAGTGAGTTTATTTTAGAACAAGCCTCGAATACACCCTTTTGCACGGAAACAGGGTGCGTGCAAACAGTATCATGCGGTTCCCCCATGCTAAGGTACCAAAGATTCCAGAACCCCATTGAAACTTACGGCAATGAACGCAGGGGTAGGCACTTCATGTTCAATCTTAACTACTAAGTTACTCCGATATTAATACGGGCTTGTCCATTAATCTATCTTCAGTTCGAGAACATGAAACCAAGCAGAGTCCTGTTGTAACATGATTGGAAACGTGACTCAGAGCTGTCCGGGTTGACTCGAAAATTAAAAGAAAGACATAATTATACAAAATTTCTTCCGGCAAGAACCTAGCACGGCGGGTAGCCGATACTACCAAGATTATGGTACTAACTCTCATTGGATCCGTTACCCGGCCCGCGGCAATGGGCTCGAAAGAACGGCCAAAACTGCTAAATCCTCAGCAGCTTTAGGGGAAAAATCCAGGGAAACTCGAATTTATACAGTCGTAAAATTGCTGCAGAAAGTACATCTCATCTTTTAAGCAAACTCAAATCCGCTTGGCTACTCCCAAGGGCCTCGGAACGCCGACTCGACGACGCAGCGCGACTTGGTGCGCAAAGACGTATGCCAAAACTCTTCGCTCAGTGAGCTGCGGTTGACGGAGATACGTTCCAGGGTGCGCATGGCGACGATGCGTTCGGCGGCGACCGCGATTGGCTCGCGGTGCGCGCCCGCCGTATCCGCGCGCACGCTCGTGTCGTCCAGCGACAGTCGCGCGAGTTTTCGCAGCCTCGACACGCTACGCAGCTGCGCGGCCGCCGCGTCGCTGGGGATGTCGAAGCCTTCAAAGCTGAGCCATGTCAGCGTCGACGCAAGCCCCGGGCCGCCCACACACAGCCGGCAGAGCGCCTGTAGCCACACCCGGCGTTATCGTTCCCAGACATGCGATACGATACGGTGCGATGCAATGAATGAGTCGTACGCACCTGCGCTGCGATGGCTGGGTCGTTGTGCAGGTGGCGGAGGTGCAGTGACGACAGGGGCATCCACCGCAATTCCTTCAGGCCTTCTAGCGTCGCGGAGCATTCACCTGAGATTTCCAAGTGGCGTAGATGCTCGTGCGATCTGAGGCGCTGCAGCACGGTGTCATTCAAACCTGCACACACACGAGTCATGCATCTGTAATGCATGCCATCCACGCCCTCGGCCTGTCCGTGTCCCATTCACTGGTTTTTAGCCCTACAACTGGGTTGAAACAAAAGCGAACTTGGCCAGGCGAATCGCTCGATTTGAACCCTTGCCCTGTGCCGTTTTCGTGTGAAGCACAGGGAAAAGAAGAAAAGATGTTGCCGCTTACAAGTGTCTCAAAAATCCCTTTTTTTTTTGTTGCTGGACGGGCCAAAATTAGCTTCGTTAGCCCCAGGCGAAGCCATGCTGAAGGTGCGAATGCTTCGATTCTCACCAGTCTAGACATATATATCGAAAGGGACTCAAAATCAAGGAATTTAAGCTGCTTATTCATTCTAGTAATTTATGAACATTTATCGGTGTTTGTCTTTGGAGCCAGCGGAGTCGTACCGGAAAAGTTCGCAAGGGAAAGGTTGCGTAGGGTAGAATGTAGGCCCAGAAGCTGTCGAAGAATGGAAGCGGAAGGGCGCCGCCATCGCGCCGCCAGCGCGGCTTGCCGCGCGTGAGGAGATCTGATTGGGGAAGCTTCAGGGTTTCCAAAATGTCGGCTACTTTGCGGCGATAGGGGATCCCGTGACGGCGACTTGTCGGCGCTTGTGCGGCTGCATGGACTGTCACATGTCGTGCAATGCGGCGCGCTGTTGACCTTGTTCGGGTTCGTGCTACCGAGGGTAAGTGATAGTGGCTGGAGCTGGCGAAGGTGCAGTGTGCTTCGGAT
The DNA here is from genome assembly GCA_032356285.1 of Smithsoniella earleae. NCBI lineage: Eukaryota > Viridiplantae > Chlorophyta > Ulvophyceae > Smithsoniella > Smithsoniella earleae. The sequence continues at coordinate 25,560 of JAULKQ010017425.1, read as the reverse complement.
GAGGCTCTCAGTGAGTTCGATTCCAACGAGTCCCAGGTGGCTGACAGGGTGTGCAGCATCCGCAAGCAATGGAAGGACCCTGTGGAGCATTCTGGAATGTTCTGAGCTGACGGCGTCAGAGAGAAACGTATTCTCACAATCATCGGGACGATTCGACCCTCGGACGGTCAGAGCGCGGCGCGGGATCAACCCGAATGAGTCACTGATCCAATCGCGGTCCGTTGAGAACAGCAACGGCAGATCAATACAGAGGTGAAAGGCCACCTCAGGTTTCACTTGTGCACGGCGACGCGCCGCGCCGCGCTCCGATTGTCTTGTGATGGCATGCGCTCGCCACCATGGAGCTTCATCTTGCAAGCGAGCTAGAGAAGAATCAGAAGCTTCCAGAAGTCCTGGTGGCCTCCGTGCTGCTGCTTCACACAGCTCGGTAAGAACAGCGGGCAATTCGGTGTACTCCTTATGACAGTGTGGATCTAACGAGGATATGTCAAGGTGGCGTAGGTAAGGGAGTCTAGCAGCCTGTTGCAGCGCTTTGCAGCATTGCTGTGAAACAGAAACAGCCAACGCAGTCAGGTATCGATGCCTCCGCAATAACTGTTCCAGCAGTGAATTGCTTATACCTTTTACGCCCGAAATATCAATGGAAAGCAGCGACCAGTACCCATGCGATGAATTGCTCACTCCAAATTCCTGTTCCGCACATGACCCAATGGCACACGTACGCGACCCATTAGCCGCTATATCAGACGTATTCAGGCAGGAATAATCCCTCCTTACTTCTGCGGGCTCGCTGTTACCTGGAGTGCTATCTGTAGAGTTGCCTTCGGGCGGGGTAATTGCAGCGTACGACCGGTGCCACCGTTTACCACAAGTTGAAAGGTGCATAAGTGTACTCTCCTCCGTAAATTTGGAAGAAGATAAACAAAGATGGCGAAGAGATGTGAAAGCTGGTATCAGCCTTAGGGCATCACCCTGCATTCGACATTCGACATTCATTTCCGTGCTCAGGCGCGAAACACAAGATGCCGCACTGTAAATGCTCAGGCAACTCCCCATAACAACATACTACCATAGTTGAACCATTTTGCCGACTTTTTGGGCGAGATATGCACGCTTCGTTGAAGATACACCAGTACGAACTGTTGCATTGATTGAGTAATAGCTCACCTTTAACTCACAGCTCTCCAAGCGAAGGCTACAGAGATTCGGACAGCTTGAAAGTGACAGAAACCATGATGGCGTTATTTCAACGCTATATAGTTGTAATGTTGTAATGTGGGGGCAAAACGACGGTGCCGGGACAGCCCGAACCAGCACTTCTTCTTCCGGATCCTTTCCCACAACGATGCTTCCGACAAGCGATGATGCAGTAAATGATTCATTTACAGCTCTTCTCCAGTGGCGGCAGACAAGCCTGATGCGGGATAAGGTGTCTGGTGAACAGTGTTGGGCGATAGTGGACAGGACGTCCACCGGAAGGGAGCTCCAGTGCATTTGTAAAGCAAAAAAAACACTATTTGAAAAACGTCTGCTACGGTACGTCAATAATCTAGCAGCTATAGCTGTCTAGCAGTGCAACCCTTCAAGAGTGAGTCGGCAGCACGGTGTACCCCGCTTGGCTTTCCTTCTTTTAGAGCGAACACACTCAATTATGCAAGAAGTAGACAGAAATAGAAAATCCGCGTAAGTTTAAAGCTCTACAGGTAAATGTACATTCACGATGCGTAAGAAGGAAATGATGGAAGCTCTTGACTTCCGAAACGGCCTACATGTATAATTGATTCTCTGAAGTATGCTCTTGAATTAGAGACAGAAAGGTGTCTACAATTGACTTTTATTGCCTGCTTAATGCTAGTTTGGGTCTGTCACGGTAGCAGGTGTTTACTGTGCTGCCCCATGGTTGCATGCATCTGACGTGGAAGCAAAGAAATTCTGCATTAGATCTGTGGCGGCACTTGTTAACCGGCGTGAGCTACAGCAGTGTTAAAATAGTGTAAACTATCAGTGGAAACGAAGGCGCGTATGCAGCAACTATTGGTGTCAAGTGGTATCGGTTTTGCTATCGCAAAGAGGACTATACGCTACTTTGAATGAGTCAGGTGAGTGTTGTTCGTATCGACAACTGTAATGAACAACTCCGACGTTCTTTAGTAAAACAATTATATCTACAATATCCATATCCGGCGATTGACAATTTCACCCCTCAAATCCGAAGTAAGGTCAGGAGGCGCTTTCGGTGCCTTAAACCGCATCTCAAGGGTCCACTGCTACGGAGCTCTTTCAGTTCATTCCTTGACGCTCAATCTTCTTCACATCACTGCAGATCTAAAGTAGCTGACCACCACTTATTACAGGGTCAATCCTTCGCCATAGTCGCCCATGCACCCAACTGTCCATTACGTTACCATAACACTGAAAATATGACAATATACCTCATCCGACCTTCAAGTAAAAAGTCAGGGTGCTGAAGCATGCTGTAAAGACATCATGATGTGGTAATCGTTGCTTCAGGCTTAGCACACAGCTAATTACTCGAGGTTGCATTCAGTAGAACAGTGAAAGGCCTACATACATCGATTCCAACCCAAAACCACCACTATAACAACGCAAGTTACAAAATTTGAAACAGTTCGCCAATGACCGCAAGTCAGCTATGATCCTCTCTGTTTCCTTCATATTCTAACCATTTCTTCAACGAGTCCGCGTCCACTCTCTTCAGGCACCATACCGAATACGATGTCAGCAGCGGGTTGGTTTCCAGACTTACGCTCTCGAAGTACTGTAAGTCCACAAGTTGACGAGCAAGGATCGCTAGAGCTTCATCCGTAACTTTGTTATCTGCCAGCCCCAGCACCTGCAAACAAAAAACCCGTCCGCCAGAGCCGCAATAATCACCTCACCCTTTACCTCCACTCCGAAAGAATGCAACACGAAAACTGATGTAAGAGCGGAGTTCAATACCGGACAGCTCACTGAATCGAACGAGAACTCCGAGCGTCATTCGACTCGCTCAATAACGCCAACATACCCGTAAATAAAAACACCATTTCGATACTCACTCATCTACAAACCAGTAGTATCTGAAAGATGCGACCCAAGAGCCAAAGTCTGCTCTGGAAAACCCCTCCTCGCACGGGCTCTGCTCTATAATTCGTTTACTGGTAACATTCACTCGCTCATCCAACTCACAGACGGTTTAGCTACTGCAACAGTCATTAAAGGAGCACTGCAAACAAAAAAAATAACATTTCATTAAGAACTGACAATTTCAAACGGCTCGGAAGTATTGATTCCACTCAAATGCAAGCCCGAAATGGCAACACAGCTGTTTCAACTCAATTTAACTGGGTTACAGGCAACACATTGGCGCTTACTCTAGCAGCAAGTGAAGCCAAGGTATGCAGGCTCACAAGGTGCCCCTGACTGCCCTCTTGGCACTCCATTACACTGAAGCCAGCGCTTAGATGCACGAGCTCTACCCCCAGCAACTCAATTGAGAATACTTTGTACAACCTATCGTAGAGAGCAGATCTCATTTATCTACAGAGTGGTTTAGGGGGCCTAGCCGATTGGGAGGACGCATACCTTGGCTTCCACCAATAGAGATCACAAGCGGCTAAAGAGGCAACATCCAGTCAATGCGATTGGGAATTTCGGGCAGTTGGGTGAGTTAAAAAAAAGCACTTTGCCCCATTTCCTTCGAAATCCGGAAAACCCCCAAACCCAGAGAGGCCACAGTGCCTACAGTTTACCAGTTTTCTTTGTTCTTAAGACACTCGGAGGAGCTCCGAGGCAATTCTGAACTACCTCAGCCAACTACAAGCCCCGGCTAGACCAGATGACAGGCGGCTCCGTTGCGATGCTGACTAACAAGTTTGATTAATCCCCAAAAGCGTGTGTCACATATCTACCTCAGAAATCGCCCGGAGATTTGAGAAGATCGATCAACCGCGCCCACGCATGCACCTGCTGCCCACGACCAGTCGCACCATGCGAGAATCGAACCCACTACGATAACGACGCAACAGCGTCGGTGCACTACACCTTGACGTCATGCCTGCGCCATCGTCTACAGTGTTCTGTATCGTTCGCTACAACGCCGTCAGGATGTGAATTGCCTTTTCCATGCACTGCTTTACGATCGTCGCTGATGATGGCCGCTTATAGCCGTACCAGTGATGATCAAACTCGGTAGTGGTTACCAGATAACCCCTAGATAGCAGAAGACAAGCAGTCTATGCACATCTAAGTGCACAACTCCGTTACAAGGGAACCACTCATGCAGATGTTACGATCTGCTCCCGATATCTCATGAGCGCTTAGTACCATTCGCTAGTTACCTTAGAGCTATACGCTTATTTCAAGAGGTTACATATCGTAACACTGATCCTCTACACGGTACATTGCATGTGCAGATTAAGTCTAAACCGGGTGCACTCAAGCTACCACCATCCCAGAGTGGCTACGCTGTGACTTTTGATGATGTTCACTTCGCTTACCGCCCAGACATGCCAATCCTCCGAGGTGTGTCGTTCTCTGTGCCCGTCGGTACAACCTGTGCCATCGTTGGCAGCTCTGGATCGGGCAAGTCGACCATATTTCGACTCTTGTATAGATTTGTCGATCCCTCGGCTGGCGCGGTTACTATAGGCGGCCGGGATATACGTGAATGGGATGTCAAGTCTGTTCGAGAGCCACTTGCGATAGTTCCGCAGGACGTGGTCCTTTTCAATGACAGCATCCTGTACAATATTGCCTACAGTAAACCTGATGCATCTGAAGCTGAAGTTATCAATGCTGCAAAAGCAGCTAGGCTCCACGATGCAATTCTGAGGATGCCAGACGGATACAATACCATGGTTGGAGAGCGTGGGTTGAAGCTTAGTGGTGGGGAAAAGCAGCGACTCGCACTTGCTCGCGCATTTCTCAAGGTGTGAATGACGTGTTGTCTTGAATTGTAATTGCTATGTTTCAGTTGCTGAGTACTTCAAGTTCTTTCAAAATTGCATAATACATGCTCTGTATCCGCTAAGATGAACCAGTGATGACTTCCAAAAGATTTGGCTGTACTATGCTTTTTCAATTTGAGACTATTCGAGGGTGTGGATCATTGCCACAACCCATTTAGTTTCTGCCCTTGCTTTAAATAGTACTTTTCATATTCCATACATTACTTTTGGGTGGCAAACAAAAGTAGTCTGTTTCCAGGCACTGAATGGTACTTGTACAGGTCATGACTTGGATCTTGAGCTATGCAGGCCCCCACTATACTGCTGTTTGATGAGGCTACCTCAGCCCTAGACACAGGTACAGAGAGAATGATACTGCAGTCCCTTCAGGAACTAGCCTCTGGCCGAACGGCTCTCTTTGTGGCACACCGGCTGAGTACAGCTGCCCAATGTGACCAAATAGTGGTATTGGAGAAGGGACAAGTAGTGGAAACAGGTACACATGCAGAGCTAATCAAGTCTCAAGGGCGATATGCAACTTTGTGGGCAAATGCGTCAGTGGATGACGTGATTGACGAAGAGCTGAAATTATAATTTAAGACTTGTTGGTGATTCGAGGTGATTGGATCTGCACACTCGTGTTCTTTCAGGCAGCAAGGTTAGAGAAGTGGCAAGTTTACACGTCTGCATGGTACACATCGAAGGTGAAATACGTACTGATGTTAGTAAGTGCGTCACAAAAGGATCAGGAAACCAGTCGCTCTCTTTGTGCCGTATTTCATATAGAATAGCATTGATCACAACCTGATCAGTACCTGAAGGGAACAGCAGAGTGTTCACTGCAACAAACCCATTGTTCGCGAGATGCAGATTGATAGCTTGTTCATCGTTTACAATGCTTCTTTTCATATCAAGTCAAGTCGGTTTTCTTGATGTCAACAATGCAGTGAAGAAAGAAATTGAAGCTTCAGTCCACAGCCATCTTCAATCTCTTTGGTGATGACAACCCTTTCACCAAATCAGTTGCGGCAGATGATTCAACTCTCCCACTCAAGCGATTATCTGGCTCATCTCTAACCAATGATTTTCCGCGATGCCTGGTCTCAGAACTTGATCCACCGATACTTCCAGTAGGTTCCCGCTTCATCTGAGTCTGTGCACTGCTCACAGGTACAGATCTGGTTGCTGACCCGACATGGGTGCTTGATGAAAGGCATTTATCCTCATGGGTGTGATTAACTTGATTAGTACTAATATGCACATCCTCCCTATTTTGGAAAATTGAGAACTCGTCTACTCGAGGTTTGTCATGCTTACTATTCAGAGCAGCAAGGGCCTGAGCTTCTCGATTTTGCTCAGCCTTAGCAGCATTAATCGCCTCTTCTCTTTCTAAACGTGCAATCTGACGCTCGGTCAGTTGCGGCACTGGATGATCCCTGCCCACAGCATCAACTGCAGACTGAAGGTCCTCCAGGGTAGATTTACAAAACTCCACTGTGAAATTCTTCGTATTAACTTGGCAGAAATCATCTCGAATCTGAGTATGCTCCTGAAACCAAGCACCTAGTAGTTTGTGCATGTGTCCCTGCAAGCCTCCTCTTCATTAATAATAGTAGATAATAGGAAGCCACACCATGAACAGGTATCAGTGCAAATATTCCATAAGTTGTAGTCCCGCTGTCAGCACCCTTGTGGAATCACACCCGAACCATGCGCATTGGGACAGGAAATGAGTCACACATTTCCAAATACTCTCGTGCCAGAGAAAATGCTTTCAAAGGCGTGTAAGGATCGCTGGAGCTACGAGGGGGCCAGAAAAGAGCCGGGTCCTGAAGTAAAGGTGATGCAGACAACACGCCATCTACACCCGTCTCTTCCATCATACGGACCGCATCAGCTCTGACTTGCACGTTACCGTTACCAAGAACCGGTATGGTAACGTTTTCTTTCACTGCTCTGATTGAGTTCCAGTCAGCACGAATACTTGAAGCATCCTTTTGATCGCGAGTACGTCCGTGTACAGCAATAAGAGATGCGCCAGACAGTTCAAGGAGCTTAGCGTACTCAATGGTCTTTTCTAAATCTGGGAAGATGCGAATTTTCGCGCTCACCGGCGTTGCAGTTCGCTGCATTAATATAGGAACGCTGTGAAATGCAGTTGGCTTCTTGTCTCCTTCCCGAACACCCATAAATTGAAATAGCACGTTCCACGACAACTGCTTCTTTCGAGATAAATATTGTGACAAAAGAGCTATGAATCTGAAGGATACATGCAGCATAAGGGCTCAATTATTGTCGCCTTCATTTGCAAGATGCGAATCTCGACCAAAGCAATTTGCAACCATAGAGGAAGAACAAACCGTGTATAACGCATTAACGAGCTCTGCAATAGTGGGAATATCGTCCATCAGAGTAGCTCCGTAGCGACCCTTCTTTGCAATACGTTGAGGGCAACCAAGGTTTAAATCCACGTAATCGGCAATGCCTTCCACATACCTCGCTGCAGCAACCAGTGTATCCGGGTCATTAGCACAAAATTGAACGAATAACGGACGATCTTCTGTGCAACTGGTAAGATGTTCTTCTCTGTATTTCGCCGTTTCTTTAAAGAGGCGCGCATGGAGCATAGGAGTATAGGCAGCTGTAGCCCCATACTTACGGCATAGCAAACGAAAAGGAAGCTCGGACTGCATCAAAACATGGTAGTAAGTTGATCTGTATCATGATAGGTTACATTTTGTCACAAAGAGAGCATTATTTACTTCCCGTGGACTCGCATGTGGGACATTGAATGCCTAGACAAGGGAGTCCCCGCTTGCATAGCACAAAGCATACATTTAACGGTGATGGCTAAGCTTCTTAAAATGACACAAAGAAGGGAAACATCGACTTGAGGAGAAGCAATCATCGAGGGAAATTCACTGCGTGTGGAACGCAGCGAACTAACGATTCATGGTAGCTGAAACAGATGAAATGTGAATCGTACGAGATGTGGTCCGCACTTGATCTACCATGGGAGCTACAATGAACTTAGGAGCCCCCAGTTTTCTCCAGTGCTCCCATGCCTGTTGTGAGTGCTGTTTCAAGTCTGCTACAGGTTTATGTTTCATTTTGGCCGATATCATCATCACATACAAATTCTTCCCAGCATCCCTAATACAGTGTTTGGCCATCCTTAAAGCACATCTTTTGATACCCGGACAGTGCGACCCTACCCCGATGCTGGCACCAAGCTATCTTTTTCTCGTGACAATAAGAATACACCGCCTTGCACCCGCACGCTGGACTTGCTGTCTAAGCTACAGTAATTTTAGTGTATGGTTTGACGAAAGAAATACGTTTCAGAATATCCCGCGTTAGAAGAAGTCAGTGGCTACGAGGATCTCAACGTGAGAAACAGTGGACATAGACCTGGAATTTAACAAGAAAAGGAGACAACCGTGAATCAAGAACACAGAGTTACAAGCATATCCAACTTCGGACGAAGTGTTCACTGTCAAAGGATGCAACACGATCTTGAACCTTTTCCGACCGTTCTTGGCAGCAACACGTGTGACTAGTACTGTGGATACCAGATGGAGTTACCTGTTGCACATGTGTATCGACCTAGCGGGCCTTCAAGGATGCACTTATTGTAAAGCAGAGTCAAACTCATCGATTACACCTGATGTTTTCAAGGTTCCATGAATTGGCTTTGGCCATGCTATTGTTTATCACAAGTCCGTGCCTCCGTTACAGCGCCCATCCACGTGCTGCGATGAAAAACGCGATATTGCGATCATTGCGGTTGTCGTTACTCACGTGTTGCCATAGCCCATGTTGTTATGCTCTCGCTGTGTGCAGCTATGCTCCTTTTGTTACCCTGACGAGCAACTTACATTCGTGTATCGTTCACACCTGGTGAAGATCCCCGCAAATTCACAGGCCTTAACAATTTGAGGTGCAACATTTGGTACAATTGTTACTATCTTTGCTAGGAAGGCACCAGTACCGGCTAGTTTCGAAGAAAGCTGACGGAATCGCTGCAGAGGAGCGAGCAGTGTCGCATTTCAGAAACGTTATCCTTTACAACTAGGGTCACTTACTATGTTCCACAGCATCCGGATCCCAAATAACCGAATATGAAATTATTAGTTCAGTTGTTGCAATATGTGTTGGATATGATAAATGAGAGTCAGTCCTACGGCTGCTCCTCGTGGTCGACGTGGCAAGATCAAGAATCGTCCAAGCGGCATCAGACCTAAATCGTGTCATTTCTACTTGTGAAGCTTTGGGATCGTGCGAACTGAGAAGTGCATGTCTAGTCTTGTAGCATACGCTACCGTGTGAGGAGCAGAGTTTACTGCTGTCCTGTCAGGATGGGGTTAACGTTGCCAACCTCATTACTGAACTTGGCAAGCGTGGAATGGCGCGAAATCAAAGTATAGAGTAAATTGAAGATCGAGTTTTATACCGACATATGCGACAGTTGAGGTGAAACGGCATGTTATTTAGGTAACCAGTAATACTATTAATTTGCTGTGTTACTTATCGACTCACACCAGCAGATAATGGGTACAATGTCTTGTTTGGACCCGCTTTAACCCTTTGTACCTTCAAGTTACTGCATGGAGTGCAAGTGAGACGAGTCTTGTGTCCGCTATATTACTGTCCAGGTATTATTGAAGAAGGTGCCGGAATGGTAACATAGAAACACTACAGGTGACAATTTCGTCCCCACCTGGGATACTACCATGTCATCTATGTGGGAAAGCTAGAGAGATAGTGTAGAACAGAGGCCTGAGGACTTGGAAACTGCTAGGATTAATTTATCACATTTACCGAGGCACAATTAGGATGCGCAAGCGAGCTTGCTTCAATTTTATTTTACTAGTATGGACAAGTTGCTCGTTTCTCACTTTGTGGAAGACAATTTACAAGAAATCTCTGGTGTGAAGTTTTGTTGGTGTCGGTATCCTGTGGCAAGCATCATAATCTGTGTGCAAATGGACAATAATCATGGCAGGTCTATAGTAGCTGGTACAGGAGAAACAAAAGGCAGGGACAGGCTTTTCATGCAGTTAAAAGCACCTCGGACTTGGAATATTCACGCTATTCACTGCAGTGGTACACAGTGCCACGTGTGTTGTCTCGAACTAAAAACACAACTCATATCAATTTTACAATCCACAACTCTCTGGTTCAATAACTTGTACCCTTAGCTTGCTGAATGCATGCAAGCTTGAGGCCTCTGCCTTGAATTCAGCCTTACAGAAAAGTACTGCTGAAACTGGCTCCTCTGGCCCAAGAATAATCTCTCACATTCATATTCATGAAGTTTAACAGAACCATCTAATAGAAACTCTTCAGTTTATATTAGTGTGATCTCAAGCTACAAGAACTCAATTCTTGGCTAGACCAATTGCAGAAAGAATTGCCACAACTATTGCCTTCAAATACATCAAAATAATGTTTAGGCTTATCAGCCCTCCAAAGTTCCCCTCGTGGCAATTCTAGCATTGATTCCAACCACAACTTGACACATGCTACACTTGAATCCAAACAATCTCAGAGGGATCGAACAGGTTCAGAACAATTGGATTCTGCACCGCTGCTTGGTAGAGATTGAAGTTCAGAAAGATGCACTCTCTAACTGATGTATCCAGGACCACACAGGTGATACTTTTCAGCACAACCCTATGGCTGCCATGATAAACAGAATGTTCTCAATGACAAAGAAGAGACGTGCACCAGGCCCCTTCGCAAACACATTGTCATTGAGTAGTATAAGCCTTGTTAAAACATGCAAAGTACTCCAGAAAGCTCGAGCCAACAGCAAGAATAAGTTGTATGCCGCAGTAAAAAAGGTACAAGACCCTATGCAATCGTGCCCTTTAAGTGAACTTGTGACAGACCTTGAATGCAGATATGTCAGTTTTGCATCCAAGATTAATGGTGTATGATACATGACTTACTACAAACGACACCAAAATGTTGGCAGAAAGACAGCTTTCTGTGAGCAAGGCTCACTGATCTCTGGCGATCTCTGATGAATAGAGTGTACTGTTTTGGCCTCTGGATTTAGGTGTTCCCTGCGTGGAGCTGTGTGTATGTGATCACACATCCTCTTCCAATCTTTGGTGCAAAATGCAAAGCTTGTGGAAAAGAAGAACACAAGCAATGTCAAAAATTAACTGCAGAATTCCAATGGTAAGATGTACATCGCTGAGTTTGGAAATAACAACAGTTCTTCTCCGAGAATTCTGCACAAACTCATTGGGCAAAACTAATTTCAGCTACACCAATACCTCAATGGGCATGAGACAGATGGAGTCTGATATATATCACCTGATGAAAATGTTGCCTGGCTCGTGTTTCATTCCACTTGACATAAGAACAAGCCATATGTGCCCGAACACTTACTCACTTGCTCACAAAAGTGAACATGAACATTTGTGTGCATGAATGGTAATAGCGTCTAGTAATGTAAGCTCCACAGTTACCCTGTTCAAAGCTCCTTGGTGGCCGTTAATTGGGTGTATCTGGTGGCTACTAAAAGGTTTGTCGAATCTCTTGACATTCACATACATCACCAAGCAAGTGTGTATTGTACATGCTAAGGCTCCTTAAACAAAGGCCATACCACAAGTTAACCACTCATGCTAATGTCACTAAAAGTCTTCATGCTGGGCAGCTGTGACGACCTAGCACTGAATTCAGATTTGTCAGATGTTATTTCAGAGGTATAATATGATGTGCCTGCAAGGCTCCTGTCTATTTCTGACAAGCGAGCACTCTTTGCAGGACCCCCCTCTTCTGTTCCGATATCACTTTGCATCAGCTCTAAATTATCAGCTGCAAGGAAGGCATAATCTTCGATACCAAGATGATCGTGCAGTGCTGGTATCCCGTACCTTTCCAAACCTTGGTACGAGTTCAAGTACTGGGCATTGGATATAGTATTACACTCGTGATCCAATTGCAGACTCTGTGAAGCTCCTGTTAGATTGGTACTGGACTTAGTACTTGGCGAGTTGTACCCCCTGCAGGTGGCTTGCTGCTAGAGCTATTTTCAAGCAATAAAAAGATAGACTTCCCGGAATAGATGGGAACAATGCAAGAGGATTCCCCTGGCACTCATTCTTGATGAGCAGCACAAAGTTCGTATTGCAGTGCACACCTGGGGACAGCCTCATGCTCTGTAGAATGAAGCCCAGAAGTGCAAGCATCTGATGCTTGCTGGCAGCCGGAAGCTTCTGAGTACTTAGACTCATTCTGGTAGGTTGATGCAATGCTATAATCACTTTCTTCAAGAGAAATTTCAGACGCTGTTGAAACCCAACTCTCATGATCAGTTCCTGAAAGAAGCATACGCTCTCTAGGTTTTAAAGTGTCAGAAAATTAAAAGAGGACATTCAAGAGTTCCAGTAAAGGAACGTGGCAACTGACATAGAATTGAATCACCATTGGATTCCCAAGAATATATTGTTCTTTCTTGTTGGAAAAAGGGTATGGCGCCAAAATACTGCAGAGTCCTCTCATGTAAGAGCGTTATGTACTGTGAGAAGCAGAACATGAGATCTCATTCTAAGTATGGAACAGCTTCACGGTATCTGACTTTCAGCTTTTGTTTCTAGAGAAATGGAGAAACATTTATAAATAGATGCAGGATTGCAATACCAGGAATGACAGTCTCCAGTCTGCTCTGATTACTAGTGAACCATTGCTCAAAGCAGCGTTATTACAGTCTATTCCATTGATTACTGATCATGTGGGAATCGATGTATGATTGGGAAGAAACGTCTGGAGTTGTCCAAGTATACAAAACTTATGGTTGTTAATGTAGACTGTTGCCATTCCTGCTAACAGGTTGTGGCACCCCATGGCCTAAGCAGCAGTGAAAGTGTTGAGCTACGCCAAGGTACTTTCTGTGCTACTACCGCAGTAAATACAAAGGTTCGCCGTGTTACCGTTACTCTGAATTTTGGCGGTGCAACTGATTCATCTTGTCTTCTGTAACCTTCAATTCTCGTTGCGAAAGTGAATAAAGAGTTACCCGTTACGGTGCGCGGATCCGCTGAAAGTTGAAAATATATTAATAACGTGTGCCGTACATGCGGTTAACCTTTGTATTCTCTACATAATGTCAAATTATACAAAGTTTCCAGATCATACCCGAATATTGACTGCCTGCGACCTTGTTCAAACGAGACTGGGTTACGCTGTTTGGCTGAGTGTCATCTTGCACTGATCTCATGCTACTGTTGCTCCAGCTTCCACTTCTATCTGTTGCAGCATCAAGCTGTTGCTTTGACTTACTGGTCTCTGATGCAATTTGTTGAGCATGCAATCCATTTGACATAGTTCCCAGTCGAGTATGCGGAGTGCTTGTAGATGCATGCGATGAAGCTGAGATGCTGGCAGTCACACAATCATGTGATCCATCCACTGTAAGTGTGTAGTCTGTGTTGACATGGCTGCTGAAAACCGTTGATTGCTGGTTGTAAGAACTTGAAAGTGTAGATGCTGAATCCTTCTTGTCAACTTCCTCCACAGAGATTCTAGTGACAGAATCTTGAATACGTTGAGTTTGCTTTAATGATTCACTCTGTGGCAGTGACTGTGTAGAGCGTTGTCTGCATACAACAAGGCACTGAGACGGAATTTGTTATGGCTGGTTGTTGTGTGTTTACTTATATTTGAACATCACCATATCGTCTGATATAAATTTGCACTATCTTCTTGCATCTAAGAAAAAGTATTCACGTGTTTCTACACTGGCAACAGTGCTACATACCTTACATACAGAATCAGCTAGTATAATCAGGATGCTTTCAGCCCATACTCTTACATATTTATCCACACGGCCTTGGTTGTGTGACTAGTGCCACGCTTCTTTGACTAGAATCTTCTGATAACTCATGGGCATGTGCATCTGAGCACCCAAGAAAAATCATTTCATCAGTGCTGTAAACTCTATTACTCTCACCTCTTCTACTTCTCACCTCTGGATCTAAACACCCTTACTGCCCAAAAACAAGAGGCACAGCCTTCACGCTCTCTCAATCTCCCTGTGTAAGCAGTGTAGCTAACATACCAAGCCAATACCAAACCCATATCAACTGGAGCTCCAGGCCACCACTGATCACGTTCACTTGCTCTTTGCATGACCTTATGTCAACGATAAGACTAATGATGCAAGCAATGCTCGAGTTTCCTGATATTGCACAGCGTACGCAATGTTGTAGAAGAGCATTGTAATTTCGTATCAAATCTTGACCATTGCCAAATTAATATTTGTTGTTTTCTGAAATGTCATATTCTCTCAAACTATGAGCAAATCCGCCATGAAACTGATAACTCTTAGATGCACTGAATTTGAATGTGATTTCACAGAGTTGGACAGTGATGAAAGTGTGTGCAGTGATTTGTGTATCGTAGTTGTACGTACGCAGTTCTGCTTCGAGGATGCTTTCCAAATATACTGAAGACCCTTTGTTGTGTTCATTCCTCTACATGAAATAATTAGAGAATAGAACTCACGGAACACCTGTCTGCAGCAAGGAAGAGATGCTGTCTTGACAGCTTCTTTGCACATGGGTAAGCTTTGTGAGTAACACGCAATTATCGATAATAACGAATTTGTTCAGTTGACAGCATCTTAGCCTATTGTGAGCCTCTTGGTTAAGAATTTTTGGCGTAAAAGACTTGGAACTTATTTCTGAATCTGTAGAACCTGTTAAATGATCTACGTGAGGAGAGCCTACACCAAAATAAAGTTTTCTTTCCTGGAATCAGCCTACATTATTCCTCATACCAAAGCAAACAAAGCAATATTTTGAGAAAAGGAGATGCTAAAACAGAAACAACGCAGCCCGCCAGTTCAGAAATCTAAATTTGACGTGAATAGTGTAAGGGAACACACTTGGAGTCGGTGCTTGCAGAATTTGAGACAGCTCTTGCTGCAGCAGCCAGGCACATCTCATTCAAGAGAGACTGATTAGATGGCCTTACAGAGCACTGGTCCTGAACCTTCACTGATGAGATATCAGTCTGGCAAACACTTTCAAAGCACTCAGATTCTTCGTCCTGTATAAATCAGTATGAGCTAACCATGCAGTTGGACCGTGGTCCCAGATCAGTTATTATTAACATTGACAAAATAGAAAGAGCCAGGGCCTATATGGGAATGATAATCAGATTCTCATCTGTAACCTCGACAAAAAACACCATTTAGGACCCTTTCATTAACGCATGTTACAACAATTTTGCTACAAATAATCAAAAGAATATTCAGTAATCAAAACATTGCATCAAATCCTTTCTAAACGCTACATTTAACTGTACTTTTATGTGCTTGAGTTGGCAAGAAATTTTGCAAAGCTACATCAGGGCTTATTTTCGGAGTGTACTCCGCCCAAATATGTGAAGAAGCTACATGAGATCTCTTGACAAGGAGACTGAAAGAATATATAACAAAATGAAGATGTATACAGCTCGATTATGTTGAATACTGTCTTGCATAATTTCTGACTAGATCTAGCTCATAGTGATTGTACCTTCTCATGGCTGCGATGACAACTGATGCGACAGGGGGCCTCAATATCGGTGCAGGAAGGCTTGCAGTAACAGTGACGAAATGTACAGGACAGATTAGAAAAAAGCACAATAGTTAGTGCTCAGACATCTAACAAGGTTGATCTAATAATGGAGCTACAAAGCTCAGTGAGGGAAGCATACAACTGTTTTGGTTTCAGAGGGATCGACTGAGTGTGTTCCAGATGCTTCAGTCACAGGTTGAATGTCACGTTTCTGACCCCCTC
This sequence comes from Smithsoniella earleae, assembly GCA_032356285.1. Taxonomy (NCBI): domain Eukaryota; kingdom Viridiplantae; phylum Chlorophyta; class Ulvophyceae; genus Smithsoniella; species Smithsoniella earleae. Next base: position 9,809 of record JAULKQ010017425.1, on the reverse strand, counting down.
TACAGTTCTCTAGATCTGCCAATTGCTGTGATTGTGTAGTCTTTCCATCTTCTGTGTTTGCAGTACTGATCTCATCTGAGAAAGGCCAAATACTATCACTTCTGTTGCTCTGATACTGCATCACAGGGGTAAATCTATCACATCCAAGAATCCACATATGTTTACAAACCCAGCAGCAGTTTGAGCAAATCTGTGTTATACCAGGATTTGACCAATAAAATTTCTCCATTGGGGCACTTGTCCAAGCTGCTTCTATTCAACTTGGAACTGAGAGTGCAAAATGTCTCCTGATTCATCATATAGAAAGAAAATATTTGATCTTTTTATCGTCTAAGATGCACAGAAAGTTTATCCATGCTTCATATCGTGTACATGAATTAGTGCGATGTTGAATTAATAGTCTCTGTAGCTAATGAATGAATGAATGCTTTTGAACCCAATCAAGAGGAAAGCAAATTATTTTATCAAGTGCACAATATTGATAAGATGCCAGCGAGGTGATTGATGGGTTTTCACAATGATACCATCCTTAATTTCCCAACAATTACATCATGTTGAACAAGCCCAAGTAGCCAGTGCCTGGATGACATACTTCAAGCCATAGCACAGTTTGTTCTTAAAGGGAAATGAGTTTCAATTTTTCTCTTCAACATGAATTGAGTACTCTGTCCAGAGTAATTGATGAAACTTGGTAAAAGCTTTTGCCTTTTGACCAGTAGTGATGATGTAAGCGTACAGGACATACCGTCAAGCTGTCTTTGGCTTCTCCTGCTTGCTCCATGATCACATCAGCACCAGACATCTGTGAAACTTTGGACTCCTCACTCACTTGTGTTGATGCTGCACTCGAAAGGTCATATATTAAGTGAGAGCTCTCTATCGATACTGATTGTCTTGTTTGAGTGTCATGGGTGAGGATACGCGGCTCTTTGGTTGCTGCTAGTCTACTCTTTTGAGATCCTGCTTTGCCCGAGGTGTTTAAGGTTGCACTGTGTTTCCCCTCAAGAAGAATGCCTTGCTGGCTATTTTTAGGTTTTGAGTTTGTCCTGGTTTGAACCTGCCTTTTATGAGAGACAGCCTGGTGACTTGTTTGTTTTCCTGTTACCACCTCTGCGCCATTGCTTAGGCATTCAGGTGCAAACGAAACTTGAAAAGGTCCTGACATGGAGTCCTCACGTACTGAAGTACGGTTCTGGTGTGGAGACTTGCATACATGTCTGTTGGAAGGATTGAGCGGCAATGACTTCTTCTGTCGAGGTTTTGCAGCACGCTTTTGCCCACAATTGGATAGGTGCTTTGCTTGATATCTTGGCTTTTGATGACCCTCACCTGTACTCTTGCAGCGTGTGAATTACTTGGACTGTGGAATGCACATTACCAAGAATCAAGTGATTGGAAGCTTTCAGAGCAGAAGGCTTCCCAACATGTAAACTGTCGAATTGCATCCGAGATGATTTGAAAATCTGAGCCTGGCTACTTGTCTCTGTGGAATTGAATGCTCAAGTCAAGCATGAAGAATACCACGAAGCAGTTCAATCATAAATTGTTAACTCTTCTTTGCCATTCATTTTGGCAAGGATACTATGACTGAGAGTGTTTTTGGTACAAGCACATTTCATATTCCACAGACTTTAGGAATGAAGCTGACCTGAACATCCACTCACTTCTCCAGCAGTACTGTCAATAGTGCCTTCTGAAGGTTGCTGCACCAGGTTCTTCATTTTGACATCAGAAGTAGCAAACATATCTTTCCACTGTCCCACAAGGTTGCCAACAACTTGTGACATGGCTTTTCGCATAGAAACAAGTGACATCATTTCACATGCTACTGAAGTGATATCTTGTACAGACGGGGATGAGCAGTTGTTGTTATTCCCACACGAGTTGCAGCTATAAGCCATGAAAGATGGCTGTGCAGGACTCTTGCAAACACAGTCTTGTCGCAGCCCAGGTTCAGTCCTATGTACTGATGCTTGCACTTCTTTGTTTGAGTATCTCTTGTCAAACACACAGTGCATATTGTGATTGGTAGTATCGACTTTACTACAGATGGAACCTGAGTTCGAATCATCATGGGGGTTTATAACGTTCTGCTTCATTGTTGGATGTTTGAGTAACTTTGTGCCAGACCTGCTCACTCTCATGCCCTCTTTCTCCATGCTCCTTCGCTTTGCCGCACACAGCTCTTTCTGGGTAGACCGCAGCTTGGTGAGTTTGTGCTTCGTTTTGGATGGTGTGGGTAAGTGGTAGTGCAAGTGCACTTTTGCACACGATAGCCGCTTTCGAGTGGCGCGTAATTTATCGTAAGTATCGTAAGTTCCTGGTAACTCGTCTCTAAATATATGCTCCCTCCTTTTTCGCAGCTTCACCATCCTTGCCTGGTTATCAGGGGATATAGATGGAATGGAGCACTCCGAACTTAATTCTAACAAGCGTACACGCATCCTTGCCTTTGCGAACAGCCTTCCTTGCGGATCATACAGGGCAACCAGATGCTGTTCACCTGATGTGTTGCTCCCAGCACAACCTAATTCAAGCTGAGTGGCACCAGCGCCGAGCAATGTGGGCTTAGTAGACTTTAAGCAATCAACCAGGAGTACATATAAAGGTACCTGAGCACCAGGCATACCTTTATTCCCTGAAAACAATGCACTCAACCCACCGGGATGCAATACCTGCTTCAGCGAGTCCACAAGAGAATCCTTCTTTTCAACAAGGGCGCAAGATTTGCCGTTATTGAAAGTAACATGTGAGTTTTGTGCTATATTTCGAGAGCTCGGTCGAATGAAAAATAGTGGATAATCCAGGAACCGGCAAGCAAGAGCAATTCTATGAAAGACGCTACACAGCTCTGCCGTTTGTTGAACATCACGAACAATAACATCGAGACAAAAAACAGAACTTACTGGTAACATTTTAACTCGAGTCCGAAGCATTTAACGACATTGGTAACCTGCTAGTCTGTTGCCTGGTTTTCATCCGAGATCAGCACACAAGGCCTCATCGACTATGCAGCTCAAAGTTGTCAACAAGTTTAAAAAGACGGGTAACTGTCAGTACACTCAATCACAGGGGTTAACTTTCATGGGGATGCAATGGAACAACATTCGTTATCATTTTGGGCTGGTGGAAACCAGGTTTGAAAATGTACGTTCCAGGTTTGAAAATGTAGATGGATTTGGTGTACTCGTGTACTCTCCTTTGTCTGCTAAACGATCCTTACATCATACAAGTTGGCAAAGTAGCAAAAGTCTTGGTATTTTCATCATCGCTGATGTGTTGAAACCACTTCGATAACATAACAACGGCGGCGAGTTAACTGGGTTCGTACACTTCATACATTCGAAGGTAATTCTGTTGTCATTGGGTTAAACAGCGCGTAGAATCTTTCCAGGCGTGGGTTTATATTACACTTGCCACAACGATTGAACTTGCACTCGAAGATATTCACCAGTGTTGGTTAAGGCTCGTGAGGCCGTTTTAAATCTTGAGGCGTTGAGCATCGAAGGTATCCAGTGCGGTTTCAATCGCATAAAATTGTGTCGACTACGAATCTGATACATGCCGTCATATCACGTCCAAGAGGCGTGCAGTTATTGGTACACCTAGGCCTCTTTACAACGAATCGGATATTTATGCAAACACTTTTCGCTATTGCGAAGAATCCGTATAACGAGGCATGCTGCGTATATGTTACTGGTTGCAAAACACAATACTTCGCTCGTTATTGCGAGGCATCGTTGTAACCAGATACGTTATAAAGAGGCCTGGGTTTATACACAGAACACGTTGAAGCACTTGTTTCAAAAACTTGCTCTAATAATATGCGATTTGTGTTAATTCGCCATGTAATATTCTCTCTGAACGGTCTGTTGGTAAATATGTAGTGCATTTAGAAAGTGCACGTACAAGATAATGTACGAGAGAAAAGACCAGATGCATTCTACCAAATGAAAAATCCAAAAAGTTTGTCTTGAATGAGAACGATCATATGATTTCATTTGGAGTATCCAGAAGTATTGTTAGACCATGAATAAGACATGCTGGAGCTGTCAGATTTAATGTGGATACTTCCATTATATAACCAAAATCTTCAGAAGTGAGTAGAAGTAACCTGAATGGTTCTGAACTGGTGCGGAAAATCACATGCAGGTAGAACCGTTTTCACGCGTTTTCCTGGTACTCAGGCAGCTGAAAAAGTGAACTAATGCAATTTTTAAGCCCGAGCTTGTTAGCATCATTATTGGTGATTATCACATCTATTGCTAAATTGATCACACCTCTGATTTCGTGTCAAGTCGTGGTTGATCTTGTCAAAGCAAGTCTCTAAAGAAAGTTTATGGAATAGTGAAGGATACCCAGGAACATCAAGCCGCCTCAAACAGCTGTCAGACATTGACTATAGGCTTTAGGCTTAGAATTCTGGGAGTTGCATCAGATCTTAAGCTCAAAAACTGATGAAAAGTATGGTAAGAAGTCTCCATTCGTTTCACAAGAAGTCAATAACTCCATTGCTACAAAAAAAACATTACACGAAAAAACGGCAGGAATGCCAACAAAATTTTGACCCAAGTGACCATGACTGACATACACTGAACACAAAACTATTGATGGTTCACTTAGTGGCAACCTGAGATCAGGCAAATTTAGGTAATGTCACAGTTTGAGATATTTTCACTATACCAATTACTGTAGGAAAATGAAGGTAGTTGCTGCACATTTCAAGAAGGCCTCTTTGGGGGTGTGTTTCAATGACTTTCCTTCATCCATTGAAGCAACACCAAAATCGTGCAAGATGAATAATCGGAGCCCACAGGTTCACTTTCAACTTACCACCCCAGATACAGCTAGAATTTGACTTCAGTACAGTCTGTATTGCATACCTAAGTTTCAATACCTCTCTGGCCAATCCCCGAGGCTTGCCTGCACTTCAGAAGTTCATATAACACAAAAGCACATATAAAATCAAGGAGGTAAGGACGGTAAGAGGAGGAGTTGAAACGGTTTAGAGGGTATTGAAAGCCTTCAAGCGCAAGAACAAAGAAGAGTGTCGAGTTGAAGTAAGAGGAATCAGGTGAAAAGAACTGTGCAGGCACGTAGTTATTAAGATCTACAGCATCTGGTCAACTTCCATTTCAAGCAAAGGTGCATTTTTGTCGATAACTTTGGAATCAAAGTAACCACGAGTACAGTGGTACCTCAGGCAATCACCAATTTTGGGTATGATACCGGTAGGGATCAATCACAGCAGACACTTGTCATGTATTTACCAGCCACTCTCTATATAGTACATTTATTTTCATCAAGGAAACATTGGAGCTGATTAAGGGAACAAGAGATGAGCAAGACATGTACTGCTTTCACTTCTATAACAGGAGTGATTGCTTGGAATTTCTGAGGTTACTCATTTGCTGTGGGGTAAAATGCAACAAATCATTTATTACAGTGGCTACTCTGATGGACTAGATTGAGCCATACAATGCCCTGTGGCTCAATTTTACATTGAGTGCAACTAGATGTATTTTGCAGATATACTAGCGAGTCAATGTTCCAGAACCACAATGAGAAATTGGGTGTACAGAGTATTAAGATAGTTCTACAAACTTTAGCTGATGTGTTTCACTTTGCGTCGACTTATTCACAGGGTGCCAATTGCAGCTAACACAGAGTGATGCTCACTGGTATTCTACACAGCAATAAATCAGATTACTTGACACCTAACACACAGTGAGCAAGTCATTCAAGTGTGTACTATGTGTCAAGAACAGCTGGATGATTGATGGCACCAATACCACTTCTCAGACTGCACCCAGATTCCTTGAATATTTCGATCCACCTTCACCTGAATATGCAACAATGCAATCTTGCAGCTTGACAGGACCAATTCCTTCCCATGTTGGCTCCTATCCCAAGCCAAATGGCACTGCCAATCTGCTCCACGACTAAAATAAGAGGAGGTTTGGGTGTCACAAGGCTGATCTCAACACAGTCACAGAGCCAAATAAGCAACTTGTGAAATGAGTTTCACTATGTGAAAGGGCAAGCTTGATGAGGGGTAATCTGAGTGATGAATTTGATGAATTTCAAGAACGTGGATGTGTCATTTGTTGCTCATCCGGTCGGAGTTGAAGATTGTAGCAAGGTGATTAAGCAAATGGATTCAGCTGTGTAGAGATGTTATGAAAACAAAGAAAGACGAAGCTTAAGTGTCTTGCATGGGAAAGTACAGATTGTGTATAGGTTTGTGCCATTTGGATTGCATTATACCATAGATTAAGAAAGCCAGCAGAAAAGTTGAATCACGAATTATCAGAATGTACATGAACAAGTAGTGAGGTTGCCAAGGCACTGTTTGAGAGGTGTTGGTACAAGGAAACTAGTTTTTCGTCAAACAGGGATGGTAGGTTTCCAACGCTTTTTTGGATCTCGAGCTGCTTAAAATTTCAGTTGGGTCGACCATATGTTTGCTGTGTGACGCCTGGATTTCCCTTCATTGCTTCTGCAACTAGACAGCCCTTGTCAAATGAAAATTTCGTGCAATCCACTTCGTTGAGGTTAAATCTCCTTGCTGGGCTGCAAATGTACGGTCTATCAACCCTTAAGGGTCAAATGTTCAGCAACTGTGCAGTTTGGCAGCCAACCGAGGGTAACAGTTGGACAGGCGTTAGGTAATTAGTTTATTCATTGAGTGTCAGAGATGCGAGAGGGACTCAAAACAGCCACCAGGAGAGAATCAGCGAAGTCTTCCCTTATTCATCATCAACTTAGATAGTCGTTCACAGGGTTGGGGGTCTGACTTTAATGTTATAACAGTTCATCAGCGACTAGCCCGGAGAAAAGATCAATCAACAATGACAGGAAGTAAGATTCATTTGGAGTTAGATAAATTTTGGGTGTTTGGGTTCTAAGACCTCAAGTTGGATGAAGAAAGCTGCATTCAAACATTTGGGAAAGTAATTTCTTCAACTGCATTGCATTGAGTTCTCTGAATTCATGCATTTTTCTGCCTGCATACACTCCATTGTTGTCCTCTGCTACATTGATCTTTTTTTTCTTGTGTTTGGTCAGGGGAATCGTTCGCATTAGATTATTTGACATGATACATCATGGTAAATACAGTAGTTATGACAATCCCACAAGACACTCGCTTGATATTATTCTCCATCAAATAGAGTCTTCAAAAGTATTCCTTTTTAATGGTTGCAGTATTCCAGCATATATTTAGATCTAGTCTTGATAAGGGGAGAACGTCAGCTCTCCCCTCAAACTTATATATATATACCCCTGGAAGCAGCACATGAAATTGACTGTTTGGCACCCGGCTTTAATCCACGTAGATATGCCGTGAAACACTCTAACCTTTGAAGCTCAGGGTACCTTTTACTCTAATGTATTTAGCCAAGAATGACAATGTTGTATCAGTTTTCTCGCTCAAAATCGACAGTTGGGCTTCCGCAACATCCAGGCGAAGAAACCCTGTCAGCAATATCATTAAAGTAATAATCGGTACACCTGAAAAGGAGATTTTTTTTGGAAATTGTAAAATAAATTAAAACGAAACTTTGGTACGTGGGTCATACGGTATTTCCGAGATGTCTGTCACATGGTGAAGTGAACGGCTTTCGGATTCATCGCAGCCCATCCCGGGATTTCATTGCAGTTCTGTGCACAATACAGCAATACCCTGCAGATTACTTCTCGATATAGAGATGCGAAAGTATTGATTTTAATGTATCACCGAAATTGAATTTTCACACTGGAGGCAACATTTTGACAGCAGTGATACAGAATACAATGAGGCCAATCACCCGTTGTCGTGCGGTATCTTACCGAGCTGGCGTTCCGTTGAGGCAAAAGGTATCGAACGGCTGCAAAACATATGCATTTTTCAAATTCGGTAAAAATGGGGCAGATGCACGAGAGGCAGGGATTTATGGAGGCCTGTCAAGGGACGACTTTGACAAGACTGAAATGGAGCACTACTTCAACTATACGGGAAGGCTAGCGATAGAGCAAACGTATGACTCTTTCAACAAATATATCGAGATCGGAGTGCACCCAGTTGACGTTATTTTGTTGTGGGCGGCTGAAGAGGCAGATTTACCCAAGGTTGAAGAAGTTTTAGCTGCGGGCGCGGATCCAGCTGTTAAAGACCTTAACGGGAAAACTGCATTAGAACTTGCAACCTCGGATGAAGTTAAAGAAGCCATAGAAAGTGCACTGGCGAAAGTATAGGGAACCAAAATGGCGAACCAATCATGTGACTGTTAAGGTACTGCTGTCTAGTCTCGGGAAAGACACATACCATGAATGTTACAAAGCGGGCTTAGTTGTTGAGAATAAGTTTTTTGGGGATGTAGTCTTGGCCCAACCGTTACTCAGTGTCGAGGAATTCTACAGCTTATTACTTGTAGCCTCTGTGCGCTAATATTCGTCAATTCATGTTAAACCGAATTGCCATACTCAGGACAATGTAACTGCCTTGCAAGCGTCACATGCTGCCGATTCAATGGCGAATGGTTAGGGGAGCATGTACCGAGTGCTCGTTGAGTCTTCTCTGTACTTGCCAAGTCCGGGCCAAGCTTGAATTTGTTCAGGTACATATCATCATGGTTGAGGTAGGCCCAAAAAAGCATATAAGGCTAGGATGTGACTGCATATTGTTAAGTATGGCGATTCTCTTAGAGGGTCGCAAAAACAATGTGCACCTATCTGCAAAGAATCAGGACTGTTGTTACCTCTAGTCTCAGAGTGGACTTTACTTCATCGTGAGATTCTGGCGCGTTTGGACATCAAGATCACACAAGCGTATGAAATATTCAGCTTGCAAATTGAAAAGGAATAATGATGCACTCATGTGTCCAGAAAGAGAGCTTGATGTTATGTCTACCATTGCTTATTCACAGCAGAAGATCTTGAATCAGACATAAGAAATTACTCTTGCTGCTCTCCACTTTCCTTGGCACAGGTTTCCTAGCACTACGAAAATATTGCCTCACGTTCACCAGAAGCATACGATCCATGCAAAACTTCTCAATAGCTCTTATGGGATTCTCTGATAGGGTTGAAAGTCTGCAATTTCCAGTCAGAACACAGGAAAGATTCTAATGTGAACAGTACTTTCAAGAACTCAAGATCTGGTAGGAATTCAGTATGTGACAAAATTTGCTCATCTCATCAGACATAGAACAACAACTCGGTTTACTGTAAGGTCAACTCACAGCCATGGGGAGTAAAAATAACCTGAACTGAATTTCAACCTTGAGTATTCTCAAATCTGGCTCTGATAGAATGTCCACAGTTCCCCACTAGAGCATGTAAAACTATATCTCTCGATTTCTTACTGCTTGTCTACGATCTCATTAATTATCTACTATCAATCAATTGTACGCTTTGGTTTTAAGACTAAAGCTTGGATTCAAACATTCAAATCTTATTCTTATTCAAATTCTCTCAACACTTCTTGTGATACTACTAAACAATGCACTATTGAGTTCAGTGACCTGTAAACTGAAGCAATGCAACCTTTTTCAGTGCACTCTGTTCAACTTGAAGGTTCAGTTGTTCAATACAGGTTAACTGTATCTGGAGGATGTCCATCTACTTCCCACATTCCTTAATATGTTTCTGATATATTCCAATTTTCCCATCATTATGCTATGCTCAAGGAAGCAGCACTCTCCAGTCGTTTATTCTCTTTCTGGTGGAACTGTGTAATCTTTAGAATACCTCAACGCCCATATTCCTTCACTTGCACATGGTCTCATGTAGCAGCAGTTTCCTCCGTCCAACAGAGCATAGGATATGTA
>JAULKQ010017414.1:0-10354 GCA_032356285.1 Smithsoniella earleae | reverse complement strand
TGGCTGCATAGACAGACACACCCAAGCCCGCGGGGTGCCCGCTCGGGGGCAGCCCGCGGGCCCCCACCCCCACCACCGCACTTAACCCCAGCCGACAATGACTCCGCCGACAGTGCATCCAGCCACCAGAGCCTGCAATCAGCCAACGACTCCCCAGTCTCAGACCCATCACACCTAGATGACAGCCCGGGCTCTTCAAGCCTATCCCCTGCAACGCTCGGAGAAGTCTGGAAGAAAACACTGGACTGCTCAGCCTACGGTCTTGAAGTCCCATGCTCATCCTCTGGGGAAACTTCCTTTGCTTACTTCACCCCGTTGCTCTCAGCAATGCAAATAGTCACAGTGGCTCCCTGCAATCCGCTGCTAGACACAACAAAAGAACCCAACGACGAAGAGTCCTTGTTCAACGAAGCTCTGGACTGCACAGAGCAGAGCACGGCAGAGCAATCGGGCAGCGAAGCTGGCAGTGCGCGAAGCCAGGCTGCACACACCGAGGCCTCCTCTTGCCTTCACTCAGCACCAGATAGCTCTGCACCGACTGCTACACTCTGCAATCACGCATCTAATGACTTCGCTCCGTCATCGCCTGCAGCTGAAGCATCTCTGTTAGCCTCGCTTCCTCATGTAGTCTCCTCGCGAGTCGATCTTGCATTTCTAAACGCTGTTGAGGGGGCAGGGACCTGTGGCAGTGTTGGCCTTAGGCTTCTTGCTAATTGGGCTGCCGATGGGAAGTCCTGGGAGCGCCCTCCCTTGTTCCAGCACCTCCATGAGCTCGCTAGCCCCGGGTCTGCAAAAGGGGGGGCCACCGGGGCTCCTAAGTCCCCTTGGGTGCCAATTCCAGCTCCAGAAGCATTGATGTCCACCCCACTACACAAAGTCCATCACTCCTCGTGGTTTGCTGTTCTTTGGCACCCGCTTTACAGGATTCCTGATGAACCTCTTCGGGCTCGTTTTATCACATACCATACTGTTGGTAGTGCTGGCTTGCAAGTGAGCCCTTCTTCCAATTGGAAAACTGCGGCGCCTGGAAATTCCTGGCTACAGGGGGCACCAAGACTTGTCGGAGCTCTAGTAGATACGAGTATGGACACGGCTAACTGGACCGTGCCTTACAGCACTGCCCCGACTAGCCTTCCAGCACCGTCTCCTGTTCAGGTAAGGGGACTTGCACCTGCATTTCTACGCAAGCAAAGTAACCATGCTGATTTGTTTTAATCGTGCAGATTAAGGGGATAATGCACCGTATGCGAGGCGCAGCTGATGCGCTTAGCCTCTCGGGGTTGACGGTCCTCTCTGATCCCGTTAATGGGGGTTGCGCTAGGTTACGTTTCGTCCATCACGACCACAAGTACATTACGACACAGCAAGACTTGTAGCAGCGGTTGGTACGCAGTTTCCTTGCCGCTTTCATCCTGTCGTGCTTGTGGACGTTGTGCTGGTATATGTGGTGACGTTGCGGCGGTGTGGTGTACCAGTAGTCTGTACATTTTGTTTGGTATTCCAAGAAATTGTTGTGTTGAGACAGCGTGGTTTGGTTTACTGGTTGAAGTGTACAGCATGTTGAATGGTTGGTGTCGCACAGTCGATGAAGCGGCGCTGTGTGCAGAACAGTAGCGGCAGAAGCTGCTATTGTCTTAGATTGTGGGAGTGCACTGGAAAGGTGAGGACCTTTGCAATAGCTGGCTCAATGTCTTGATGATGGCTCGCGTTGACTGTTCGCAGCTGGACCTGGCACGGGAGGAGAGACAATATCGGGAAGAGTGAGATGAAAACTTTTAAACTGTAATTTATATGAGTAATACGAGATAGACTTCCTTTGTACGAGGCTGTGTAATGTTCTCTCTACTGATGTGATTTTAATCGGCATCTCGAAGGGATTGTGGTTGGACTGGATTGTTTTGTGATGAAGCTCTAGGAATAGCGCCTCTCTACTGTAAAGCTTCCATAACGTCAGCTGCGGTTGGCAAGGCTCGCGTTAGCTGCCGAAAGAGTGCTGCAGCTCTCAAACGCTTGTGTCGCCCACCCTTGATTTGTCGCAATTCTGGGTTTCCTAGATGAAGTTGCCTTAGAAGAAGAGATCATGGAGTTTCGATACTCACGGTAATGTGTATCAAATATTCGCACGCTCTGATCCAGGGTTGTGCATGAGTTCTCCTTCCGCAAGCTGAATTCTTGTTCAAGAAACATCTTGCACAGTCAACACATGCGGCTTGTTTCTAATGATCTTGATCCAAGTGCGCTGATTGTAATGCTGTGGATATGCTAATTGTCTCATGTCCAGGCCGCGATCATGTCAAGACCCGCCATTACACCAAATCAAGTGACTATGGTCTCCCTTTAGTTCATCATTCAATATGGATTCCTTGTGTGGTAACTGCAATTCCTCCACCCCGTTTCATGCATGTTTTTTCTCGTTATTTTCCGTTCATAAGAATTCACTCTGAGTTCGAAATTACGCTCCAGCACTTTTAGCACTGTTAGTCGCTGTCACTACGGTTTATGAGTAAGTCAAAGAGTATTGTCGCATGTTGACGGTGTCATCGATCATGAGCAATGAGTACTGCGTTCTGCTTGTGGAAACTGAGTATGTGCCGGATTAACGCTGACTTAGCTGAGAAGTGTTCACTACTAATTGGTTGCAACAAGAAAATACTGCTATAATAGTATACAAATAAAATTGTATATTTACTCGTCCATGTGTTGTCGAGTGCGCTGGTCGGAAATGTTTACTGAGAATGAGCTTTCCCTGTTCGAAACTAGAGTTTTCCGTGGCGAGACGTTGCCAGCAGAAGGTCCGGCACGATTACATTCGGAAACCGCTTCTCCCTATTTGAGAACAGTACGTGAATTTGAGTGGGAAGCGTGCAAGATATTTTAGTTGCAGTGAGATCTGAGAGATTTTGGTTCCGAAGATACGGTCACCGCGGTGTGCCCGCTGAGCCGTATGAGTGAAAGCTTGGCTGATGTCACAGCACAAACTTTCCAGCAAAATAAACTGTGAAGCAAGTATGCAGGCGAAGAGCGAAACTCGTGTCAAAATTGCTGACTATCATACAATTGTAAGAGCACAACCACAGTGAGCTTAGAAAGCGTGCAAACACTCTGGTATGTGTTTAAAGCACCGGACACAGACCTGAACAAGCAGCTGACTACTCAATCAAGAAGCCGCTGCAGCTCAGTCCAAGCGGCAAGCTGTATGTAGTACCATAACTGGCTAACTATCGTACAGGCGAACTGTCGTACAAACTTGACGGAATGACTGTTGGATGTGCCGTGAAATTAGTCGTACAGGTGTAAAAGAAGCTATTTAAGTCTTGCTTGTCCCGGTTCATTTCCATGCGCCCGCGAGTGCCGTGCTTGTTGCTAGCTCAGAGATACTGTCTTCATCTGTATTTTTAGCACGTTCTCAACCTGCTTGTTTGTTGTGTATAGTATGCCGTATCAAGCAATAACCTTCGAGGAGTCATCCAATGTGAAAAAGGAAGCATTTCGACATGAGTTACGAGTCTGCATCGTGCCGGTTCTCTTGTGTTGGCATGTTGGCACTACAAGTCACAAGTTGGCATCACCGACCAGCATATGACATACCGAGGCTACATTGAGTGCAACTTTAATTTGCGCTACATAATATCTGCCGGTGTAAAGCGGAACAGACTCGAGAAAAGACGAGTAGCACAAGCAAGCTGAGGCCATGAAACAAGCAAACATGAAATAAAAGGGCCACTCGACGAGCTGATAAGATAAGTGAAGACAGTTCTGCCAGGATTCAAGCGGCAGAAGGAGCCACTGCACAATTTCCTAGCAGAATTTTTTCACCAGCACAAGCAATCACTAGACGCACAGCTCAGGGGGATTTGAGAGCAATAATAAACGAAAGAGTCGTGAAGAAGAAATCTTTATACGATTTTGTTGTATCCAGGGAGCAGGACGATACGTAAGTGCAATCTGTTGGGCGTGAGGATTATCGTCCTTGAACAAGAAGAATTCGTCACCGACCATGTATACTCGGACTTGAAAGCTCAAATAGTTTCTAATTCTTTAGTTTTACGAGGTATACCTAACCTAGTGTGACAAAGTGCAAAATCAGTGAATAAACGAAAATGTACCTCTGTACGACAATTGAACCTCAAAAACCCCGATTCAAGTTACTATCTCGAGCACAGAGCTTCATTAAGGCAAGAACTTTCCATTGAGGATACTTGTATAATAATCTTTGTATCAACAGACTTTGAAATCCTCGCGTATGTTATTGGCACGTTGAAGTTTGGTTACGATAATTGACCGGATATGAACTGTTTTGTTCCTAATGCTCATCAATGTAGGGCGATGATCGTCAACTCTTTTACACATGCATTGATCATGAACCTGTACTAGGACGACTTGGGAACTTCCCTCTACTCTCCTCACCCCACGATCAACCAAATTCCAAGCTACCAAGCACTGGGAACCTCCCCCCATGGGCCAGCAGGGCAGTAGTTGCTTACCAATCCCCACTTCCCGATGCGCTTAACTCTACATCGCATTCACCATGCATGGACTCATGGCAGTGGAAGCTTGGTGTGGCTGTTTCTCGGAGAGCCAAAGATCGTAGAAAGAGTCCAGTCCTTTGAAACGGCAACGATATTTGTAACTTGGGCGGCCATTGACTGGTGGTCGCCCTCTTGCGGGTGCTCTCGCAATCAACTCTTGTATCTCCCTCTTTGGACCTCCGACGATTGGAAAGTCCTCCTCATCAGGGCAGAGTGGGCAAACAGAATGCTGCACGAAGGGTCTTAGTGAATTGGCATTGAAGTAGCTGTGTATATTGGGGTACTTGGACCCGAAGTCTACGTGATACACAAATGGGTGTGGTATGGCTGCAATCTTCATTGGTCTTTGGTAACAAGGTGACAACTTTGAATGTAGCGAGTCCTTTGGCAGGTGAGCCAATGATACGGTAACCAAATCTCCAGCTTGGAATCTGGGCAGTCTACAGGCTGGCAGTATACTTCTACTCCTTGTAGACTCAGCTTCGTGGGTCAATCAGGTGTGAGCTTCCTGAAGGCATCGAGCATGGTATTGCCTAAATCTCTTCACATCGGACTTTTTGTGAGATGATAGCTGAGGGGCTAGGCTGGGAACATACAAGTTGTAAGCTGAACTAGGTTGGTAACCATACAGCAGAAAGAAGGGGGTGAAGTTGTGTGCACGGTGCACTGTGGTGTTGTAAGCGTCAACTAAATGCAGGACTGCAAAGTCCCAGTCTTGGCTTCTAGCAGGGTCTTGACAGTAGGCTCTGAGCTTTGTGAGCAGCATTTTGTTGAGACCTTCAACTTGGCCGTTTCCTTGTGGGCGGTGCGATGTTGTTAGGCGTTGTGTTGTTCCTTGGTAAGCAGCGAGCTGCCGAAAGAACTCATTGTCTATCGTTGGTATTGGGCACAACACTATAGGCAGGGCCCCTCTTTGCTCCTATTTACGTAGGGTTGAAATGGGTTCCGGAACCCTTTAGGCCCGGCTTTTCCTAACAAGGTCTACGTCACAAGACATCATTTACAAAAGGTTTGTCCTGCCCTAATGTGCATCTAGAGAAGTCATATGCAAAGTCTCGTTAACTTTACAGAGGCAATCAAAGTAGAATATGCCATCAAATCATCAGTCGTTCGTTTGAATTCCATGAACTACTCCGCACACAGAAACGTGCTTTTCCTATTCAGCGCAGAAATTTAACTCGTAGAATGCGCTTTATGCTCTGTGTACGAGCTCAGATCCATCTGCAGGCCGATATTTCGTTGTTGGACTTGTAGCTGAGAGAAAGGCGTGTGGACAACTGCGCAACTAATGTCGCAAATTTGTGCGCACTTTGGGTATAATGTAATTCAACTTGAAAATTTCGTCACTTCGTGCTAGTTAGAGTTGTAGATTTGTGGGCGATGGCGCTACGACTCGATTTCCCACACGGAGGTCATAGCAAGTTTAATGGAAAGGGCAGTCGTGCGTTACATGCGGTCAACTCAAGAGCAGTCGACTGTGTAAATAGTGAACGCTGATTACCCCTTGAGAGATGATGTTCCTTGCTATACATGTCAAGACGAGCTAGGTCACTTGCTCACTCCACGGTGCACGACCACCACGATAGTCCGCCACCAATAAGTCACAATTGCCGAAAATACTCCTTTTCTCACTATAGAAACACAATGATCGGTACTCTGCAACATCCGCCTTTCACTGAAATAAACCTCCGCAGGCCCCACCACTGTGAATATCCAGGGCGCACTTGGCATGCTTGTGTATCTTAATGGATTCGAAGCTTCATGACCGCTATTGATCCCATCTACTTTCGCACTAGCGTCCCCTCCCATGCAAAAATCTACCCTCTTCATCACTTATTCCAAGTTCGCGAGATTCAGTCATTCTTCAAATATGCCATGTTGGCGTCGGCCTCACGTGAGGCCGGCTGTGTTTGTGACCATATTCTATTGATTATGCAAGGCACTAACTATGTTTGACATCGGTAAGTTGAAAATTGGCTTGTAGGTTCACTGTGATATGAATAACACTCTATCGTACGCTCGAGCTTTCCATTCTTTGATGAACGGTACGCTGTATGGTAGAAAATTCCTTGTCATGTACAGTTCAGTGTGATTTCGTCAATAAGGGCCAACAAGCTTTCGCCGTCGCAACCTGGCTCCCTCAGTACTCACGAGTCTGTGATTCTCATGCATAGAAGAGCACGCGCATTTTCTTTGAAACTCACTTTCGCAAAGCGCTGCAACGAGAAATTGAAAGCTCGGGCAAGTTGCCCTTGGATGACAATTTGTACATAGTTTGCGCAACTCAGTTCCATGAAGAGATCGTGGATGTGATTCGGTTTTGGCACAGATTCCTGTTTAACTCGGGGTAGTATCCTTACAGACGCATCATTGAGAAGCCTCGTATCACTTTACCCTCGAAAGAGGAAAGCAAGCCCGGATTTACTTCCCAATTATTTTTGCAAACTGTAAGATTCATAATCGCTCTTCACTAACGTACACAGCGACTGTGGTAGCGACTGTGTTAGCATACTTCCGTGCTTGAAATTGTAAACCGTTCCTTGAAAAGCGCAGCTCGCAAGTTAGAAAACTGTAGCTGAAAGACCATATGAGGAAGTCGAATAAGGCTGTCAGGATGTTAAGCTATCAGTTGACGTGATAATTCCACCACGTAACATTCAACAGACAATGTCGCTATCGATTGCCGAAAGAGGGGGCGTTGAAGATTCTCCCGAATCTTGTTCAAATACAGATTCTGTGAAGATGTGCGCGAATAGTGCTTACACTCGGTCAGATTCTTGTGCAACAACGGCAACGGTAAGTGAGAACTTAACGGAGCAAACACAGCTGCTGCGGTTGGAAACTATTACCGATGAAGAAGCCAGGGTAAGTTATCATGCTATGTTCCATACAGAAATGCAAGGATGCCCGTTCCCGAGTGAGCTGACTCGAAGCTTGATGCAGGCGTTTACGACAATTCACAAAGCAGCTGCTGTTGGGACTGTAATAATAGCACTCATATACTCAATCCTCAAACATGAACGTCAAGATTTGTTTGTCCTCAGACATGGATTCTTTATCTGGCAAGTTGTATGGAACGGGTTGTTACTGTGCATTTGGATTGCGTCGGTAGTCCCGTTCCTGTTTAGAGTGATAAACTCAAAGCGCAAAGGCAGGCACTGGACGCACAGACGATGGAAACAAATCATTGTGCGCTCCTCTCACGTACGTGGAGTCAAGGCATTGGTCCGAGTACTCGTGTTCACTTGTACGCTTGTACACTCGCGGAATGTGAATAGGGGCTGTGAGACCTTCGCAACAAGCAGCGCAACACAGCTCACAAGATATTATGCGCCTTTACCTTCTACTCTTGTGCCGTATCGTCCCGGGTTTGGATGTATGAATATACTGGTGATGGCACACGCCTAGTGCAATCACTCATACTTCTGCGCTCAATGGTGTTTGCTTGTGCAGTCCACGCTTTCCTTATCCGCTCTAGTCCTCGTGATACTGGTCGGCGTGTTTTCGCAGAACCTCGATGTGCTTATGGACTCGTCGACCTTCTGCTTAGGTTCCAATCTATCTCTCCCCACAAACTTTCTAGTTTGGATATCGTGGATTACGCTGCTGCTGCATATTGCCATGGATGCACACAACCTGAACCTGGTCAAAGTGAAGGACCTGAGCGACGGATCAGTAGAAGACCTGCCAACCATGTTCGCGCATTGGCCGAAATTCGTTCTATGGGTTGTATCTATGGGTACGTGTCCCGTAGAACTGAACTAGGGTGGTCTAGGTTGCTTCTATCCAGAGCGAGTCGCTCCGCTTTCTATTGCACTCCACTCTAACGAAGCTGTTGCGCTACTTGCGAAGATGCTAAGAGCTGATAACCAGTGTCTGCATAGATTATTACCAATGGTTGCCAAGAGCCCTGAAGCCAAGGTAATCCTGGTTACTTACTCTATGCTGCTACTTCCATCGGCTAGCTAGATCAGACTTCATTCGCGTTATAGACAACAAAAAATTGAAAACATCGCTATTTATGCTTTATTTTGCGCTGAAAGAAATTCTTATCGCAACTTAGTTGTGAAATCTACAATGTTTATGCCAAACCCATTGGTTGGCTTGTACTTGTCGAAGAGCACTACTCCGTTGTTGCTTCCAAGCTCAGCGGCAATCTACTGCAGGTCTGAACGTTTACCTAGCGTTTTTCGCTCCCAACGTCATCGTCAGAGTCACCGAGGGCGGTGAGTGCGAGTGGGGGGCAAAAGTGAGCTGTACGACACCGAACGGATTACTGTATGCAACCATGGGCAGCGCGGGACTCATCATCACCTTCATCGCCTTGTTCTTCTACTACCTCAATCGTGCACGGCTCCAGCTCGCCAAAACGCTGTACCAGAAGTATCGCCTGTTGAACCTGAAAAACCGGTTGAAGGTACGGTGCACTTTGCAGCAGTGCAGTCAGCCAGGAGCAGGTTGTAATGAATAGTTAAAATCGTAACGATTTATAAGCGCATGTAAATACGTTGCGGATGGTAAAACAAATCAGCTGAGTGCAGCGGCGCACGCATGGCTTGCTGCTCGCCACGCTTCTCATCAGCATCATCTTGACATGGTTCATTGGAACCGATGCGTGTGCCAACTATGCTGCCACTGGATACGGCATACCCGCCATGAACTTTGTGGCAGTGATGCTTGTCTTCGGGGCAACGTACATGGCAATGCCTCGCCACGGCTCCTTCCACTCACAGCGCCAGCAAGTACGACTCTGACCACCTCCTCAAGCTGGCAAAGAGCCATCTCAGCAAGCTGCAAAGTACTACTTATCAAGGGTAGATTCAGGAAGTGTCGACTCCCTACTTCTTCCGCTATCCAGGCTGACACTACGATGATCACATATATTGTAAGTACTCGATTATCTTGGCCAAAGAACCTCATACAGTAAAACACCAATGTACTGGTATATCGAACATCTCATGGACTGAAGATTCAACTTGAAAGTCTGCCGATTCCCATTGAAAGTGACCCCAGTTTATTGAACCTCGGTATCTAGGCATCTGCTAACTTGAATATTTGTTTATTGTTTACAGACTTGCCGCGGGTAGTCATGAAATGCGAAAGCCTTATATTCCATCGATGTGTAGTACGATACCTACTTGAAACCATCATCATTTTTAATCAAACCAAGGGCAGCTGGGTTGAGGCACAAAGATTCAGAGATGGCGCCAAAGAAACCTTGCACTGAGTTGACGCAGTTTCAAAAAGTTTGCCTAGCCAAGCTCATAAAAGAATAGTAACACTGTAAGACACTGCTTACTCCTACAGGAGCAAGCGGTATACGTTGGAGTTTTACTGTATCTGTACACTGGCTTCAGTCGTCTTCATCGAATTAAGAATAGGAGTCCAGTTTTGAGAGGTGGTTCAGGGTTGAAATGCAGTTGAAATGCATTCAATCGACTTGTTGCTTTGCACCATAGACATGGCATCAAGGATCAGATATCAAGGGTGTCGGCAAATCCAGAATTGTGGCTGGTGCGTCCAGGAAGTGCCCACAAACTTGCTGCAATACTTTGCCTGGAGCATCGATGACATTCCCCACAAGTTGCAGCGCAGAAACAGCCAAATCGGCGCCATCAATCCGGCCTCTACAGCCGAGCCTCTGTTCTGCGTCGAGCTGGCCATCAAGCTGTTCTTCTGGAGCGTCCTCGTTTATGACTACACGGACGCCGAGGGGGCCACCTTCCAGCAGCTCCCGGAAGCCATCCGTGAGCTCATGGGTGAGGTGGACTCTGCGATGGAAATGTTCACTCTGTCAGAGCGGCGCATGTTCTATGACCGTGCCC
>JAULKQ010017403.1:0-10355 GCA_032356285.1 Smithsoniella earleae | reverse complement strand
AGTGCCATTAAATAACTTCTTTTGTAAATGTACATTAATCGAATTTAGAATGGCCGGGACAAGCTAGCCACGTACATGGCGAATGAACTTCATACGGACGCGGCAAACTTGGCGGAGCACACAAGCGTTGATTGTGTCCACTGGAGCAATGTTCTTTT
Source organism: Smithsoniella earleae (assembly GCA_032356285.1). Taxonomy (NCBI): domain Eukaryota; kingdom Viridiplantae; phylum Chlorophyta; class Ulvophyceae; genus Smithsoniella; species Smithsoniella earleae. Next base: position 10,197 of record JAULKQ010017403.1, on the reverse strand, counting down.
CTTATTGCTAGCTATTGCTAGACACCGGTCATAGTACCAGCTTGCCCAAAATCATTCGCAACCAAGCTTGCAATTCGAAAGCATGACGTTTCTAGCATGCAGCGGAAATCTCACCAACCCATGTCCAGAATCACACAAAATCACCGCTTCCATACAATTGACGAAGTGTTTGTTTGTTTGTTTGTAACCTAGATTTCGAAACGCTACCTGCTGGGAGGGAGAGGCGCCTGCGAATGCATCAGGGTTCGCCACCTCGGAGGCACGAGTCAGCTGGAGCACTGGGAGTGGGCTGGAGTCCACAGCCGCAGCTCCTGGCGCCTCCTGTGGCCACACTACGCAATTCACCAGTAAGCTCTGAAGAAGTTTCGCTACGGCCTCAAGGCTCGCTACGCGGGTCCCGTTAAAGCATTCCGTACAGTGACACAAAGCTGCCAAGGCATGCGTGGCTACATGTGACTTCGTCGCCGGTTCGGCGCCGTCCTCCGGTACCGTTCCGTTTTCGTCCGTACCGCGTGCGGCGCTGTGCGATGTGGATATGTCGACGAAGCTCAGCAGCGATGTCCATAGCACCGCTGAGGTAGCTTTGCGGACGTGCGCCATTAGGAGATCCAACATCGTGGCTACGAGGGCCGCCATGCGTCGATGCCCTACGGCTGTCTTGAGCGCTGCGCAACACTTTTATTTTTGGCCATTACGGCATGAAAGTGGAGCGTTCTCATCCACATTGCTGTACCAAAATAAGGGGGAAGAGCAAAAGTGAGTAGTTTTGACGGTTAGACAATACAGGAAGCACGCTGGAAGTCCGCAAGAGCGAAATGGCAAACCAATCGATTGGAAAAAAGGACGTGATGCCACTTTTTGGCTGGAAATTGTGTCGCAGACGTGTTATGGGACTGGAATTCAGACTTGTTAATACGAAACTGTGTCAGCACGCTCGAGAAACGGGACGGGACATACAAATTTATGCGGTGAGCAATTTAACTCTAGAAAAATATGGACATGCGGCCTCAGAAACCTCCATAGGACAGGACACACCGCAACATTGCAGTTAGTACTACTTTCAAACCTTGACCCGTCGGGTTCTGTACGTCAGATTCGGGCATTTTTGTCACAGTTGATGTTTTATCTGATTAAAGAAGCTAACCCCAAATGTGTCTTGGGACTGAAGTACTTGCGAACAGATCGACATTAAACAAGAGTTTAGATATTTAACCATGTGCAATCTACGTATTTACGGTGACTAAAGGCTCCCGCAACAGTTATAACGATCGATGTTGTGAAACACGTACCTTGAAGTTGCGCAGAGTTCGCCTGCTGAGAAGCCAGAGAGAAGACTGCATTCAGTACTGGCTCTGCACGAGAATGGAGTGCTTGCTTCGGGCCTTGTATTGAAGCTGCCAGGAGTAGAGCTGCCCCATGCGTTCGCTCTGATTCGTACGTAGCTACACCTTCGGCTACTACGGCTGCCACGGTTTTTGTCACCTTTTTCAACGGCACCTTGCGAAGCAGGTAACCGAATGCCTGCATTGGCAGTCGAAAATATTGATACGTCCTACCTTGTTGCGACCCAACAACTAGGACAGAAGTAGCGGTACGAACATGCGGATAGTTTATAACAACGTTGTTTTACGTGTCAAATGTCTCGGACTTGCACTATTGCCCCTGCCTCTTCGGGATTTGGCAAGGTTGACGTACACAACGAGAGATATTATTACTTAAGAGCATCAAAAGTGTTATCACAATTCCTTGACAACTACACGTATCTCTTATGTATCTGAGTGTGCGTGTACATTTCGAGCGTAGGAAATATCGTACCTGCGCTGCGAATACACGAACATGTTCAGCTGAATGATATCGTAGAGACCTAGATATCTTCAATACCCACGTCATGCTGGCAAAGATGTGCTTGTGGATATGCTTAAGCAGGGTAGAGAGGCTGGAGAACAGTGCTTCCATCAGCTCGGCGTCGCGAACAAAATTAGTTGACAGGGTATTCAGGAACTCGAATACACGGGGTAGGAAAGGAACAAAATCTGCTTGGACATCCTTTGAGAAAGCCACCAACACGCTCACGAGAGCTGGAATTGAAAGCCTTGCATCTTGAGTCGAATGCGCCAGCAGAATTGACAAAATCTTTTCCCTGTGGAATACTACTAATTCCAGTGACTGTGTGATATCGTTCAATTTTATTCTGGCCTTATCCCAGTGCTGAGCCGCTGTAATCTCGTTGCGATGAGCTATCTCCTCCGCAACAAATGACGAAAAGCCATTGCCGGGAGCATCGCGAACAGGGACGTGTGAATCTACTTTGTTCACTTCCACCTGCAAAATGCGATGTTTCATTTTAGTGTCTGTTTACCACCGTGAATGGTTCTTGTAGTTGCCAGCTTGAACTGTGCCAGTGAGCGGGAACACGTTCTCAGCCACCACGCCCAAGTGCTCTACTCCAGGCAATATAATGCACACAATTAAAGATGCAATCACATTGGGTTTCCTTCATACTGATGAAAGGAATTAGGAGCTCGGCTACGCTATGTGCTACATAAAATACACTGTTAAACTTGCTGTACCTGTGCCAGTGATTCTGCCAGCTTCTTGAATTTATGTGGCCGCTCGCGCAGTGGAATCTCCACCTCATCATCTATCTCCGAGTCTGACATTTTAGCTGTGTAGATAGCGGGTTGCTTCAAGTTGCTCACGCACCTGTTGCGCTTCAGTAGCTTAACCCACTGCTCGCTATTCAGCAGACGAGATAAGCGTGATGATAAGTTGCTTGATATATTTACTTTATTTAGTGTCGCCTCCTAGCCTCCCTCAATCACAAGAGCTTATAATTGGTTTTTTGTGAAGCTGGAACGAGCTGACATGCATGACAAATACAAACAAGAACAAATGCCAATCAGCATTTCACAGAGCATCGCAATGATGATTACTTGCGCCATGCCCGTAAACAGCGCTCAGTCACACATTTCGTATCTTCAAGAAAATCATTTTACCAGTGGATTTGTAACTTGGGTACACCTAAGGCGTTCCTGGCTTACAACCGCAACTTCCGCAGTCTAGCTGCTTCCCAAACGGAGGAAATTTGAAATATAAAAGCACGATACATCATGGAAAATCCACGAGTGTTTCTGGATGTCGCAATCGGTGGAGATGCTGCCGGCCGGGTTGTCATTGAACTTAGAAGTGACATTGCACCTCGAACTGCAGAGAACTTCAGATGCCTTTGCACAGGTTAAATCTTGCCTTCTATTTCTTGCACAGTTTGAAGAAGTGCAGTGAGAAGCCAGTGGCAGGGAGAGTGCATGCGTATTGTCTACGTCAGTATGTCTCTCTAAACGAACCTCTGAATCCGCTCAGCTGTTCAGGAGAAAAGGGGCGGAGTGAATCTGGGAAGCTACTGCATTATAAGGGTAGTGTTTTCCACCGGATTATCCCTAAGTTCATGTGCCAAGGTGGAGATTTCACGGCTGGAAATGGCACCGGAGGAGAGTCCATTTACGGTACTGTATTTGACGATGAGAATTTTAAACTTAAACATGACCGATCAGGAGTTCTGAGCATGGCTAACGCGGGTCCCAACACTAATGGTTCTCAATTCTTTCTTTGCACTGCACCCACGCCGTGGTTGGACGGCAAGCACGGTAAGCTTCTACGGTTTCGATCTGTACGCTACCATTTTCTTCTTCTTGTAAAGGCAGCTCTGCTTGTTCATTGTGCGTAGGATAGCCTTATGAAGAACTCATCTCCGAAATTTGCTGAACAGTCCCTGCTTTGGTCCAACCAACCTGCCATCCTAATATGATTTCTCTTGGATTTCTGAATTTTCTTAACCGATTTGCAGTTGTGTTTGGTACTGTCATAGAAGGCATGGGTACCTTGAAACGCATGGAAGCCATGGGATCGAAGTCAGGAATGACATCTCGACGTGTAACCATCGCGAACTGTGGCCAACTGGAATCCAAACTTCAGAAAGCATTGAAGCTTGCCGCGGAGCGAGAAGAGCAAGAGACGTTCAAAAAGGATCCTCTTCAAATTAATCCTGATGCTGAGGCCGCAGCACGACTGCGCGCATTTCGCGGCGATACATCACAGAATGCAGTAGACCACGCTGAAGAAGATGCAACTCGTGCACATCTTGGTAGTTTGGAGGCGAGCGCGAAGGCGCAGGGTTCACCTGGGCAGGCGAGGCCTGACAAACGTTCCCATGAAGATCAGGCGAATTCTACGGACGAACCGGCACACAAAGCTGCGACTGTCCGGAAAGATCGAGATTCTGGCGATGTGTGTGCGAATAAAGAGGCTGGAAGCAGTGCAGTTGGTAAGCATGACAATGACGCTCTGGAAGAAGAGGCAGGCTGGGATGATGCAATGGCAAATCTGAACCCAAGGCAGCGGAGACTATTTGAACTCCGGAAGAAGGCATCGCGTGCGAGGAAGGCAAACGAGCATGCTGCAGTCGCGGAAGCAAAGCGAGTGCGCCAAGGCCCGCCTGACAAGCATCTGGAGCGCAAGAAGTGGCTTGACAAACAGCGAAAGGATAAAGAGGTCCGCAAACAAGCTTCAGTGCAACAGTTAGGTTGGACATTGCTTGTTACATTTGAGTTGAGGCTCAAGAATTGGCTGCTAGTACAGGAAGCTCTCAAGGCCATGGGACTAGACAAGGATAATGTTCACTTGTTGGACTCGGCTGATACAGCTGAGCGTGCACATGAGAAGCAAGAGGAGAAGGTAGCAGCGGCATTTGGGTGGGACGCCTACAACAACGACACTCGATTCCGAAACTATGAGAAACGTGCAGCTGCCGTGCCCTACACTGCTGAGGACTGGGATGCTCAACGAGCTGCAGATCCTGATAACTTCTATCGCAGTGCTGATGCTCCGCTGGGAGTGGGCGTGGCAGAAGATACCCCCGAGGCTATTGCAACCATGCGCAAGGAACTGCTAGATCAGGAGCGAAAACGCACTGAATCTTCCCGCCGACGGAAGTTCAACCCTGATGCTCCTGTTGAGGGCATAAACCGCCGCAACGACCACTTTGTCAAGAAGCTGGATCGTTTTTATGGCAAGGTTACATCCGAAATCAAGGCAAATCTTGAAAGAGGCACAGCCCTTCCAGACCGTTGAGTGCCTGTCTGGGTGCTACTTAAAAAGCGCGTCTGCTTAAGTGCTCGTCGCTCACAGTATCAAGGTACCCAGCCCCGACTTCTGGTAAATCAGTTCTTCTGTCAACCATACTGCTATTTTGATTCATGTTGTGTGCAATTGCCAGGCGGCCGAGTCCCAGTACTGACAGCAAAGGTATGGGGTGGTAAGCGAGAAAAGGGTTACATCTCTGGCAGACATTAACATTCGCACTCCTGGTTTAGATCTGAGGTAGTTGAGACTGCTGCTCGAGAAAAGGCCCTGGAGTATATGTTATTTTGATGCTGATGCTTTCATCATTCTGCAGTCATCATGTGTACTGTGCAGGCTTTGGATGGCACAAGCGCACATACATCTCGAGATGTGAATTCGGAGCTGTTTATCTTGTATTGAGATATGGCATTTTTTTCTGTTGAACAAGGATGAATGTATGCCCAGTTTTGTAAGATATCGAATGACAATGTCATAATTGGATAACTGAGTATCATCTGTTAGTTGATGCCGTTTCAGACCATGCGCCCGTTTCAAGAACCCCTCACGAATGAATGTAAGACGTATCGGACGTTATGCACTGGTTGGTAGATGATCTTATTCGTGTCAAGCCCCGGAGTGATGCAAAGTTTGGGAAGCGAGTTTTTAGCTGAGTGAAATTCTGGATGTGTATGTGCACATACCTTGTTTGCCGGAAGTCTTGGCACCTCGTGGCTTGCGGAAAGGCTCGCAATAAGGAGGGTAGATCTAGCCTTCTGTTGAGGGATGTATAATAGCGAGCCAGAAGCGATGAAGATGAATTATTGTTGGCGAATACCCCGTTGTGATGATGGTGTCGGAGGCCCATGAGCATAATGTTGGACGAACTTGCATACAATATGTGGTAGCTACAGCGTCCCTTTGCAAATTTTATTATTTTGTCAGTCTCCGTTCATTCTTTACCTGGTTGCCTGGACTGCTGTAGGCCACCCTGTTGCATGATGCGAACGTCAGTGATATCATATCCACTCAACAAACACGAGCTTGTGGCTCACGAAACCCATAAGCTGTGTCGGTGAGGTTTTCCTATAAAGTGCTTACATCTGAACACAAAATTTGAATGGATTTTTTTGGGAAAATCAATACCAGAACTTGAAACGTTACTCTTGGCTTGCATGACATGTCACCAGAGCAAGATCTATACGCGCGAGAAGACGACATGGATATGGGTGTTGCCTCCTCAAGCCTTGAACATGTCTTACAGTTGAACGAGGGGTTGAGAAGAGCTCGTTGATTTTACGTTACAATTTGTCATGGCTCACGAGAGAACCGGTCTATCATTACACCACAAGCAAGGAATCAGTTTTTCAACCTGGTTGGAGCACAGTGTAGAAAATCGCGATCTATTCACTTTCAAGCTCTGAAATGACTTTCTTGTAACATTCCTATTCAGTGGTGCTGGGAAATCCTAGTGTTTTACGATGGGCAATGCGCCTTCATCTCGAAGGGGGTCGAGACAGCAGCAGCAACAGCAGTCGTCACAAAACTCACAGGTCAGCTCTTCCTCTTAGCTGTAATGAATGCGTCTCCTATTGCATGTTGTCGACGGACGTGCCTTGACAGCAGCAACGTGTGCGTTACCGAGTAATCACACAGTACTAGAGCTGTGGTCAGAGGCATGCCATAAAGAATTCTTTAGTGCAATTTTTGTCGTAATAACTGCTTATATCCACGAGCTGCAGGCTTGATATCACGCGTCAAAACGCCCCCTCAGAGTGATATAGACATCAGCTTACTTCATCCTGAGTAGGTCGGTGCTCCGTATTGTATGGATCGCATGTCTGATCTAGCTCATAACAAACTGTTATTTTTCTCTGTTCCCGCTTAACACTGGGCGTTAATGATGAGGAGTTTCCTCCTTGTTCTGCTTCAGAGGTTGATGCGCCTTGGGCGCTACCTGCATAGTTTACAATCTTTGATGATAATGAATAGGTGATTTCCTTGAAAAGTGTGCGCACAATTATGTTCTTGAATGTGAACTAACGTAGCGTTTTTTGTATCATCGTTAATGCTTGTCCCGACGTATGTTGTCAATAATTGGAGCTTCTTAAGAAACTTAACTCTGTATTTTGAGTGTGTTCATTTATGGCAGTTTTGCAACTATCGCAGACAGAATGCCGTCCGTGCAGTATCATGTAAGCGCACATACGAATGATGCTAGGTAGGCTAGTTCCTAGAAAGGCAATATTATGTACGCAAGTATGCATAATGTCTCCCTAGCGCTTTGTAGTGTTTATCAAAGTAAACGATTTCTGCTTATTTTTGTACAAACAATGCAGTGCTCATTACTGGCTAACTGGTTCAGCCAAGTTTCGTTCTTGAACTCCGAGTAGATTGTTGTTACATCGACAAGGTAGTAGAATTGCTTGTTTTCATCTTTGGTATCTGAATCGCTACCAGTGCAATCTTGCATTCTGAAAATAGTCCTGCCTAGACCTCGCTCTGAAGACTTAATCCTTCAAGAAAGTTGTCATGTCATCTGCAGTGGGTAGACTATGTGTTCGTCTTCGCGCGTAAGTCGTGCTGTCTCGGTTTTATGAGTGTATTGCCGAGTAGCTTCCTGCGTTCGTCAGGTTAAAAAGATATTTACCTGTTTGTAAGAAAACATTCACGATGATTCTCGCAAGTAATTTTTGTTGTCACACAGACAGAGAAAGAAGCTTACGGAACAGTCTCAAACGATATCCAATACCTACTGAAGATCCGTAGATGTAGTCTGTGCATGCTGGTTATATATTCTTCTTGTGCTGCCTGGTGCGCCGTCACAACGTGTGCCCTGGTGTGTGTAATTGAACGGCAATACGGGGTCAGTTGGCTTTCGGACATGTGGTGAACATGCTGAGCCAAAGATGCTTTTGTCCAGTAAAAAAGGACACGAGTGTGTAACTATCTCCAGTCTCACTTTATGTTTCGATTTCCTGTTTTCCACTTCAGTGACACTTGCACCGTACGAAACAGTACCGCCTTGCAGTCTCAACCCCAACCCGTGAACCCTCTGTCGCCTCAGGCCGCAGGGTCTAGTCCATATCCCCCGCCTCGGTACATTCCAGCTCCTTTCGGTCGCGCGCCCAGTCGCCAGAGTTCCAATCCTGGCACAGTTCCCCGTACGGAGTCTGCTAGGCCTCCGAAATCAAGCGTCCAGCACACCACCACGGTCCGGAACTTTGTAAACTTGAAGAAACAGACGCTGGAGCTCACACCGAGGAAAGATGACCCCAAGAAGCTAGACATTTCATTCACTATTGACGCGGCTCGTGACTGCGTGTACGCTCTGCCCTTTCATGGCATTTTCAGTATCACGAGGACAGACACGCAGGAAATGCTCGATCTTTTGCCCGCTGTCATTTTCAAATGACAGCTTGAACACTCACGAACCGGTATCCGTGGGTTATTATCAAAGGCTACAAACAACTTGATGCAACTTGGAGCTCACGCTTTTCATGCCTTCAGTCACATTCCAGTTGCAATGTACCTACACCATCGCCCTTGACGAACATGAGGTGCCTGCAGAATAAGTATATTTTTTATGGCCACCGAAGATAAGAAGACGGGTCGCATTACCGCAAAACAGGTTGTTTGTGACAATGTGTACTGCTCTGCGGGGGTACGCTCATGCACTATTTCTAGCGTCTGTTCGCAGTCTATCGCCTGCACAACAAGAAAGTAAATTCATACAATAATTGCGTATCTGGTTTGGTTACAGATGAACACCAAGTTCCCGCTCTCTTCCGTAACTCCAGAGCAATCTTCCATCGACACCGAAGGAGTCTCTGTGGAGTCGCTCTGCTCCGCCAACATGGACACGCATCAGTATCCTCTCGTGGTTCGGCTCGAAACATTGGCCGACAGGGCTGGCCCTGCAGAGCATTCTTTAAAGGAACGAGAGGCAGGAGCGGCCCTTGTCCCTTGGATTCAAAGTCAAATAACTGCTGCGTTACTCAGCACTCCTTCCGAAGACGCCACTGATGGATCCTCCTGCAAAATCGTCCGCCAGCGTATATACGTCGATGAGAACTTCTACACCCTCCAGGTGAGCATCCTTTCCCCTGTTCAGATTCCAACAGCTAATCTGGCAGTGCAATTTCGCAGTTCAGTAGCTGGCAACATTCGACGCTAGATGTTCGCCCCTGTGTACATTTTTTCAATCTTTTCGTTACACCATGCGTAAAGAAAAGTAGCACTGTTGTGACATAGGGATTGCAGTTTTTTCCAGTACTACTTCCGGCGCGGTGCCGTATTACGTCTTCCTAATTCAAGTTAATACACATCTTAACGCTTGTGCCTGAGTCACGGACTTGAAAACCCGCTAGAGTGAAACTCAGTTTGTACAACAGCTCTCCAGGTTGACCATTTGACACAGCTAGCAAGTTAATTAACTTGAATGAGTTTGACAACGCCCTCCCGCCATGGTAATGCTTTTGACTCAATTATTACACAATCCTTGTATTCCTTCTGGAGCTCACTGACAGAGCTTGTTGAACACGGCCTCTTCTGCGCACTCTCGAAATGCGTTGTCAAAATCGTGGTGATGTGTAAACAACCTACAGCAAGTACAAGGGACGTATGCAGAATGTTTCATCCCAGATTATTATTGTGGAGGGGTCTTGTGGTTGCTGACAGGTGGCGATGCAGGCACTAATCTGAAACGTGAATGGGGGGATTCGGCTGCTGCATGCCAGCTTGTAGACCTTTTTGGGCGTCTGTACAAAACCAGATTAGGGAGAATGCTGTTCTTACAATTCATACTGTTGCTGGACAGCCGCAGCTGCAGTGTGGGTTGTTTGTGGTTGCTCCAAGTCTCTGGATCTGACATAGTGTTAGGTCCTGTGCACTACATTCATGGACAAGCACAAGTGTATTCTAACAACAGTAGATAGGAATACGGATAGATAGTAAGATAAATATCGAGGGCAGATCTTCGTGATCTGCATGAGTGGTCACCAGGGGGCCTGGCTGCTATCATGGTGGCTAGGCATGGTGTGGGTCAGAGTATGTCACCTCCCTCATGAGTCACACAGACCC
>JAULKQ010017392.1:0-10357 GCA_032356285.1 Smithsoniella earleae | reverse complement strand
CGTAAGCACTTATTAGTTTCCTTTCCATTGTGTTGGAGCGATACTTAAGTTATGTGAGCAGGTTCAGGACGTAACATTTACACAAACTGCACAAATGTTGCGATAGTTATATCCGTGCTAGTCCTGGCACACTGTCTTAATTCTCTAGCAAATTGGTCAGCCTACTTAATCTAACATTATCCATCTGCCTACGTCAGTTGTTGCACACTTAGCACACAAAGAATGTACCTGGTTCAACCAGGGAGCATAGAGAATGAACTTCATAACAATCTCGCAATCAAGTTACAGTGAACTCCTGTGCATTTGCAGATCCAGATCTAGAGCGTGCTTATTTATACTATTTTCTACCTGAGAATTCTAAGATTTCTGTCATAGACTACCTCCCAGTTAAGACTGCATATGGGAATGCTAGAAATCCACGATGGAATCCTCTCACCAACGTGAAACATTCTTGCAAAAGCTCAGCTGGTCTCTGGAATTTACCTCTGAAGCTACCATCGAGATTTTGGATTTGATTAATCAACTGTGGATACAAATGTCTCACGTTCCAGCGTTGTAGCGGTGAGGCAAGTATTCACACTGTCAAAAGCTCATTGCTCTGCCAATGCTCAATCACTGGATTCGAAGAAAGACACGGTAAGAAGAATTCAACAGTAGTGGAATTAATTGGTCTTGAGTTTCGAATATGAATCTAAGGGCATGGGTCTCAACAAGTGCCAAAGCATGCGCTGCTGCAACAGCGTATCCCTACCCTTGAGCTCTCTTAGTGAGCAGCAGACACTATAAAAACCCAGTTTAAATATACGCCGGATTAAGCGCAATTTGGAATAGTGTGGGGTCCGGTGTTAGAGCTGGCCGCTTCATGGGAGTGCTTCAGTCAGAAAGAGCACACAAAGTACTTGTGTGAGCTGAACAACAATAGAAAGAGGTTGGGAGATGTTCGCTGAAAGTTTATGAACCGTTGGTTATGGCTGTCCTGAAGGCTGTTTTGATTCTCTTATGACAGCCCAACCGCATGGCAATGTGTATCACCACGGCCACCCAGTACCATGTCATTCTATCGCACTGACATGCCATCGAGGGGATTGGGAGGGCGCGGATCCGGATTCAAGCAGGGCCATGCACGCCGTGGCCTGTGGTGGTGCATCATCTCAGTGCAAACTTGTGTAAGTGAGGTTCCTGCAGGAGGGTGTGCAGCTCATTTGATGATCAATCGCTTACCAACCCATGCGATAATGTGTGTGCGGATTCAGCATTCAGGTGCAAGCGACAAAAGAATCGAAGCATGCAGTCTATAATAGTATGCGCTCAAGCCATAATGAGTTGCACGCTGTCTGATAGTTCGAACACTGTTCCATACTTGGATGCATGGTTGCTCTGATTTCATGACGTGACAAGAAAGCCATCGCGTGTGGGAATAAAACTATGCACGCTTTTCTACAAAACTCGCACAAAAACTCTAGATAGATATCAAGGGCAGAGCATAAGTGGCCGTGGATTTCAGAGAGCGTCAGCTCCCTAATTAAGGGAGTGCCACAGGGATAGTTGGGGAACAGGAAACTGCTGGTTTTCAGCTATTTGGGTTACACTATGGTGACCAAATTGTAAGTACTTGATTGTCCAACACGAGGAACCCTTGTATCTTTACTTCAACTCCAAACAAAGGGGGACAATCCAGCTTGCCTGTTGAGCTATCGGGCTATACAATCTGCTGTTGCTTTGTTCAGAGCAGTGAGACCAGACCAGTGAGCAGTCACTGTGTGTCTGCAAGCACAGTGTAGCCGCATCTGAAAGTGTTGATAATTATGCTCAGGTTTTTCAAAGGTGATTTAACCTGTAATCTGCTACGTGTGAGTGGCGAAGAAACCATCATATTGTCATTCAATGTGGATGTAGAAGTATCAACTTGCTCTGATCCTCTTCCTGAACTGAGCCTTGTATCCAGGGAAGATGAGAGCGAGGCAGATTTTCTGCTGCGCCTGACTGGCACCGTGCGTCTCCTCGGAGCCTTTTATGTCTGTTTTGACATCAGCAGTGGCTGGAGCTATGTTGCTTCTCTGCTGAACGCCATTCCAATCAATCGCACTTCAGCGACTGCTCTGCTTGGATTTCTTCAAACTGCAGGGCATGGTCTTTGGGGGCAGTTCGGTAAACAAGCCATCAAACTTTTCAGGTGCTTCACAGGTCTAGAAAGAACCCCTCACTGCTGAGGCCAGACGAGTACTACAGGTTACTCTTACAGGGACATTTGGCCCACTTTTTCAGGCTAGAATCAGTCATCGCTTGAATAGTTACAACCAGGCAGTCTTGTAGTGTATTCAAGCTTGGAACTCTTTCCCTCTGCTTGATCCCTTGCATCCAACATTGTGCGAACAATGTCCCGAATGATGAAGAGAAAATGCTTGTCATCGTGGTTCTGTTCTCTTGTATTTTTGGCGCAGAAGAAGTTAACACAAGTGTTGCAAAAGAGCCGGATAATTCAGGTTTAAATAAGAGTTGATAAAAAGTTCGCTGTAGGCAGTAGCTCTGGGTTCTGTGGACTTAAGTTGATTTTCTCCTGCTTGGTGATTTGCCTGCATTACGGACTATCTGCCACGTTTAAGGGTGTTGAATCAGCACGAGATGCTTGAAATACTATACTATAATGTTCATTCTGAAATTATCTCTAGTTTTAAATATTTGACGAACAATGTATAGAAGCTCATGAAAGTAGATTGATTTGACTGGGCATTAAGTACCCGTAGTACTCATTGAATATGTGGCCATATTGCACGGAGTGAATGTACTTTGCAACATGGCACCATCCAGAGCTGTTTCAACTGGTACCTGCGGTTTTAATCATTGTTTCTGGTGGCTGAAAGACGTTGCCTGAACTAGAATCGTTATACTAAACTGTTTGTTGAAGGTACATTGAGGATCACTGGTTAACCTGCCTGGAACAATCGTCAAAAGCTGCCCCAGAGATGACGCAGCTTCGTATGATCTGTAATGGTGGGTTCAGGGACATTCCAGATGGTAGTAGACTTGTACAGGTTCTTGAAGACACAGAGGCCTTTGACAGGAATGAGCGACACGGCGGCAGTGGTCGGCCCAGATATCGTCGCTAGTCTGTGGCTTGTCTTGTGAATGCCTTTTAACGAGTGCCTGAGCATGGATGTTTGGTGAACTAATTTTGCTACAGCATGTTCATAATTTTGATAGATTTATGTGTAACTAACTATGTGTAACGCGGCTCAGAGTGAGTTTGCATGCAGCTCGTCTTCAATATTTTTAGTTCTCCCTCTAACCAAGTCAATGGAAGTTAATGCTGCTTCTTACCGAAATGTATCCAAGCTACCACAGCAGAAGAATTTGGTGCACACTTGTTTACCGTGTGTACATTCGGTTCATTCCTGCACGGCGGTAATATGTGATCCGGCGTTACATTCAGTGCCATCGAGTCAAAGCGCATGCGATAAATTGGAAATTCCATATGGCGTCTACTAGGAGATAACGCAGTTTGAGTTATATGTTCTTAAGTTACTGCTCGATAATTTGCTTTTCGAAACTTCATACTGCAGCGTGAACCCGAGGGAACGTGAGTTGGACCATGCCTCAGCTTCAGCAGGGTTTGGGTACAGAAATCGTCAAGACACACCGGAAAATAAAACTGCCTACACTCGATGCAACTCTTGTCTATTGAACTTAAAGAGCGAACAAAAGAGAAAGCCAGCTGAATTTTTGCTTTTTGGAATCATTGCATCAAGGGCACACACTGTAAGCAAGCATTCTTCATGAACGTTCCCCAGATCAAAGTTCCAGATATCGATACTTTCGGGAGCAATGCTCACCGTCAGATAAAAGTCTGGTCGTCCGATGAGTAAGCTCTAATGTCCAGACAAACTCTTCAAAGAAAGGATATGCGTTGTATTGGCATGTAAAGAAGCATCTAACCGTCCATTATCTTGTCATAGCTTACTTCAAGGGTGGATACACCGCACTGTAGCACATGTGTCGATAACTACTGTGCAGATTTCTCGCCTGCGTGGACGTCATCGCCAAAGTGAGTCTACCAGTCGAGCCTGCTTGGCGAATTTTGACACATGAGCAAAACTCTCAAATATTTCGTGATGTCAAGGTGTGCTATTTTTCTCCATGCTTGAAAGTATTGAACGAATGCACTTCTGCTTCGATTAGATTCTGTTGGGCATCCCTTTCCCGGTACAATGGTGGTCACGGATATTACCTATTCTCTCAGCCGAGTACGCACTTCGTTCTCATTAGAAAGAATCTGGTGCAGAGAACAGGACCGCGAAAGTATGTCAAGAGAGGGTGGCTTGAAACCGTGTACGACGTGGACCACTACACAGGTTGGTCGCTGCTATGGTTACGAGGGGAGTTCTGTACACGTTTACGAGTTAAAGAGTACAAGAGATCTGGGAAAGTGGAGTTTAAGTTATTGAAGAGTGACGTCATGAAAGCCTTCGATGGTTCCTGGAAGTTGGCCCCCTGTACCCAGGTATACAGACTCGCTCGGACTCAAAAGGATCTCTGTTTGAGCAATAATCTTCTCAGATGTATGCATTCATGCTGAACGCCGGGATTCTCTAAATACTAGACAGAGTTTAGGGCATTAATTTGCTTGTCGAACCAAGTAGCAGACCGTACGAAGTCGATAACGGCCACTCATGTACACAGAAGTCTTTAACATATGAAGTCCGCATCACAGAGCTTGAAAATTCGAAAGCGAATAGTGTATCTAATCCGTCAGGCCATTTTAGGTTTACTTGTTGAACCGTGCAACCTTGGTGCTGTGACGATTGATATGAATTTTTTACATGGTGATGCATCACCTAGGCCAAGGCTTGAGGTCGAGCTAGCGCAGGGAAGGTGGTGGATTCAATGCACTTCGTACAGATTCACCGCAACACGTCCATGATGCGGAGTAAGCTTCTCAGCATATAAAATTTGTGAACCGTTTTCGCTCCGTTGTCGAGCAGCAGTGCTTCCAGTACCGATGCATGCGATCCAACGTACGCAACAATATCTTATAGATAGTCAACAACCGATTTGTCAATGCTCGTGGGGCACCCATAAATAGGTTGGAGTTCATGGATTGGATCTGTTTAAGCATGTACTCGCGTTGTACTGATCCAGAGGTGGCATAAGTTTGCTCCTCTGGTTGCGAAAGACAACCTGCTGGAGGCAAACAAACAGTTTGTTTACGTAGTTGAGCTGAGCCTTATTACGAATGCATTGCCCTTGCACAAACTCACACTAATCTGCTTCAGCGCCGTCAATAGGAGCACCCTTTTGTGGGCCCAGCCCGGTGTTGAATGATAAATCATGACACCGCGAAACACTATATGTACGACATAATAGAGGTCAACAATCAATTAAATCCAACTCGGATTTGGCGCTTTTCGATTCCTAACATGGCATCGTAGTGTAACTGTCGACGGTTCAAATCCTGGCGAAGTGCCACTGTGCACGCCGGAAGCCTTGCTAGCCAACCCCCAGTGGTAAAAAGTTTGCCAACATATTAAAATGATATCCTCAACAGACAGGAACACATATACTGGAGGGGAAAAAGTTCAAACGTACACATAGTGTAACACGGCTGCGGGGGAGTGTTCAATGATAAATCATGACACCGCGAACCACTATATGTACGACATAATAGAGGTCAACAATTAATTAAATCCAACGCGGATTTGGCGCTTTTCGATTCCTAACACAGACAGGCCTATTGTATAAGCAGCTTCGAATGTTACCAGCTGCACTGATGTGAGCCAGTTTTTGGATATCATAACAGGAATATCCAGCAGCTGTTACCATTGTGCTTGATGTTCCCTCCAGCTTTTCAGTTGTAACTGGAGCAGCAGTTTCACATGCTTACAAGATCTGATCTTTTACGACAAGTCATCTCTTGACACGGCAGTTTCCTCTGAGGCTTTATGAAGCTCTCTAGCACAATCTGGTGGGGTTATTAGATCAGCTCTCATTGCATCAAGTGTAGGATTGTTTGCCCTGATATGTCACAAATTGTCCATGGTTTTTGGGTATGATATGGATGCAACTCTTGGTTGCTCTGAAAGATGTCATGGAGGTCTAAGCAGTTTCTATTTTTGAAAGATCTTATTGTTTCATTCTCATAGTTGAGATGGCCTTTCAAGCAGGGGCTCAGAACGGCACTTTTTCCTTGTGGTATTTTTATTCTCTGCTGTCGTGCCTTAGGTACTCGCTTGTCACATCTTTCAGATGTATTGCACCTCAACTCGCTCGAACTCAAGCTGACCATGAATTTCTTTCTCAGTCATGCCCCTCAATCATATACTTGTGAGAGAGAAATACTGAAAAGGTGATGCTTGCACAAGTATCGTACCAGGATAGTATTCTTGTCAACATGCTAATTTTTCTGATGATTACTCTGACTTTTCCTTGGCAAAAAGAATTGACGTATGGGTTATTGCAAGGTACAGTTGCTCCAGCTTATGACTGTATTTTGGCCATGGGTCAACTGTGCAATGCTACAGGGCAATGAATCATGTGTCTCCGGGTCGTTTCTCTTACCTTACGTAGCGTTCATACTGTGGCTGTCTAAAAGACTCTTTTGAAGTTGTGGTGTAGTTTGCCCTCTTTGCAGATAAAATTTGTTCGAGATTTGTCCATTCTGAGGAAGGACTGCGATGCAAGAAAAAAAACAAAGCCTGCGCCAAAAATAATTTCTAATATGGGATTCTTTCTTGGAGTAACGGTATTAATATCGCCTACTTTGCATGGTTTTAGAGGTCTGCACGTGGGGCAGGGATACGAGGTGCTATCGCATGATGCACACAAGGCACCTAGATACTTATTCTGGACACAATTCGCAACCAGGTTTCAAACTGTCGACGTTATATGACCGATGCACTCATCGTGGCTCTTGCAGATGAACAAGACTGGATATTCCCATCTCAGTTCAACTTGCGCACTAGTATTGTTCAGTACTATCCCAATTTTAATTTCAAGAATCATGTAGTTTGACTCATTTGGCTACCTTGGAGTACGAACTACGTGAAAGGTTGGCACTAAATGTGTCTTAGTTCAACATGCCAGCGCAAGACCGGCCTTTCAGGTACGCATCACTTATAATATAGAACTATTTCAGATGATAACGTTTGTTTATCCTTGCATGCCGCATGTTACGCTCAATAACTATTCACGCAAGAAATGAGGTTTGAGCAGTGCAGCTTATTGAGGTTGAGGAACCACAGTGCGGGGAAAGCAAATATTGTTTACCGATTAGTTTCTGTAACCTCATGTTCATTGCAAGCTTCCTCACGTATTGAAAAGAATGCGCAAAACATGATAGCAATGGGGATATACTTTTCCTTATGACCCTCACTGAGAGCAAGCAGCTGCTATGTTTGATTCAGGTCCAAGGGGCTTAAGCATAGGAGAATGCTCAGATTCAAACAATGCCTTTTCGATACAGACGGAAATAGGCGTATGGAGCCATGGCCACCGATGGCTAGCCCGAACAGCATCCAAAAGCAGTCCGCCGGGCTCGGGCTCTACTTCAAGACTCTTATCCGATTTATGACCGTTATGGGGTTCATGACAGTCATTGCCATTGCCCCGTTTACGGCGAACTACTTTGCAGACATGTTAACAGACTCTTACACGCTCAAACAAGACGGGCAAGAAACCGAATGTCCTAGGCAGGTCTGCTCCGTCGAATGTCTAAGTAAATGTTTTTAACACGGTGTATTGTCTGGGCATGATGGTCACAATTGCTGGCGGGTTGTGGTGCAGACTGGGGGGTTAATACTGGACTTTTCACTGGGAAATTATTGTGCAATTAATCGCTTCAAAGGCCGATACGATTGCCCAGCTATCTGCACTGTGGATTCGTCCAAATTTACGTCTGAGCAGTGCACTGCTGTCACTGTACCTGCAACGTTCTCGTGTCAAACCCGACCACCTTGTCCGCCCAATGAAGACTGTACGGGGAGTACCTTTTCTAACCCGGAGGGTGCGTTACTCGGGAAATGCTTCACTAGCGCATGTAGCGTCTTCACACGCGTCCGAAGGATTTCAATTGGCTACATCGGCGTAAGGAGTACCTGTTCGAGGTCGCTTCATTTAACTCAAGCTGCTGACGCCACATTTTTTTACGGAAATTGGTTCCATTTAGATGGCACATTAAACAAACCTTTCACGGATGAAGTTGATCCTGAGCTTCGTAGAGAGGCAATGTAAATTCAACAATAACAGAATTCACTCAACGGTTCTTCATTGGTCTCAATTAGCATGCAAAGTAAGATGGACAGGTCTGTTCACAGGCTGTTGGAGTATTTCTTTGTATAATTAAGCATATGTTTTGGGAAATTTACAGCAATGTTTCTGTTTGTAGTTTGCTGTGAGTGCTGCGATTTACAGCTGAAGCAAGAAGAAGACACTGAGAGCCCGGTGTGGCAAGCATGGCTGTGGTGTACTCTCGGGACTGTCATTTGGGCTGTGTGGTATGATCCCATGCGAAATTTACTCCTAGCATTCTTTCTTTTGCTGGCTAATGTTGTGTACAATGTATCGGGTGCATGGGAGAAGTGCTTGGTGGTGCTCTCTTCATCACGAAGCCCCATCAGCTGCCATCCCCTTCCAGTATAGCCTTTCCTGCTCACACAGAATGTACCATACTAGAAATAGCATTGCTCATTTTTCGAGGGATCATTTTTACCCAGTTATATGCCACTTTTGCGTACCGTTTAGTTGCACTACACAATTTAACCGATCTCAAGCATCTGTACCTTGTGTTGGCCAATCTCACAGGGTGCAGATCAAAAGAACCGTTGGAAGGTAAGCCTATTACGCCTACCCAAAGACAATTTAATCTCCTTGGACAGCAAGTGCACAATCCGTGCATTGTCAGCATTCCTACTGGATTCCTTCACATTCTGCGCAGTTGCGAATCAGCTTCTCTGCTGGCTTTCCTAAACTGCTGTATGTTTTAATGCTCAATGGCATAGAGCTTATACCCCTTAGTACCCTCTCACATGTGATTACTCAAGCTCCATCACATCTCTCTGTAGCTGAACCCACTTGTTTCCTATGCTAAGCTCCTGAACTGTATGAGCAACCGGCACGTCCACGTTGTCCCGCAGCTCGCCAGATGAACTGAAAGTAATGTGCTACGGTTATGATGTATATGTGTCTTACCGATGTAAAGCTAGTCTCGGGTAATGTACTGTGAGTTTCGGCTGGAAATTTAAGGTAGGAGTGGGTACTTCACAAGAGAGAAGAAAGCATATGTGGTCACCATAGTGAAACCTAAGTAGCTGATAAGTAGATCAGTTGTCAAATCCCATACCATCCGTGGCACTCCTATAAATAGGGGCCAACATAAACCTGAATTTAGGGCCTGAGGTCTGGCCTCTGGTAGCCCCTCATGCAAATGCTAGTGACTTGTACTCAGTATCTTAGGGTAAGGTCTTATCTGTGATAACACAAGATTGTCATGGTAGCTATATGGCGAGAGAGTCTGAAAAGTATCAGAATACGCGTCGCGTGCGACTCACCATCCTCGGATTCATCTCGTTATCAAAGGGTACTTCCATCATCTAGACACTAGCATTTTAGCGAAGATATTTCAGGTCAGTCATGAATCCTTGGTTGTGTTGTGCAGGATGTTTCTCCTCCACAAGATGCAGGACGAAGTGGCTTCAAAGTTCAATGTACGCTCTGCTAACTGTGCATGAAGGCTGGTATCGTTGCTATTCATCCAGCTAGGCTGATGAACACGAGCTCAACATCTTAGCTTTGTAGTAGTGCTCAGTTGTCCACTGGTTTGCAGGTTCAGAATGTTACAGCGGCAGACTACTCAGTGTGGGTGTCCAACTTGCCAAAGTCTATTGCGGGCAACGACAGCGCCCTCCGGAGGTATGCAGAACACTATGGTGAAGTTTCGGCTGCGTTCCAGATCCGTGACACCGGCAACGTCCTCACCATCAGTAACAAGCTTGGCGAAGCAGAAATGCACCTGGCCGAAGTCCAGGAGCTGAAGGAAGAGGCAATAGCGCCTGACGCTGCGTGTTGTGGTATCTGGGACTACATGTACAGGTGCTGTGCCAGAGTTGCTTTCGAGCTGCCCTTGTTGCTGTGTTTAACATGTAACTACAGAGCACTTTATTTGCCTAGGCCTGGGGCTTAGTAAGCATTTTCGTAGAAAGTATGTTGAAACCTATTTTACTGTACTTTTGAATTGGGTATTTAGCCATCCATCATATTGGTTTGGCTCATCGTATACCCTGACAAAATCAGGGTTTAACCCCGACTGAATTGCACAGCGTTATGCTTGCCGTATTTACGCTCAGAGGCGTTGTTCTCACAGCAAATA
>JAULKQ010017381.1:0-10365 GCA_032356285.1 Smithsoniella earleae | reverse complement strand
CGACATCAGTTAACCCTGCTGCCCAAGCCATGGAGGCGAAGTGACGCCGCCTTCTCAAAAAAGATTTATTTGAACACGACACTGACATGGGCGGCGCACTTTGCGGGCGCTTTCGAAAGAACTCAGATGGGCGACCTGTGGACTCCGGCTTTAAGTTAATTTGCACGATGGTTCGGGAAAACCGACATAAGTTCGTGTGACAAATCCCGAAGCGCCCCCGTCTGAGGATGGTTAGTCGCTCACAACGCGTATTCCGATGTTTTTCCAGACACTTTCGTCCTATATCTACCTGTGAAAATACAAGATTATTACAGTTCGCCAGTCCAGACGGAGATAACCCCACATGTATTTACACGAGCTTTGACGAGGTGGAAATCATGTTACAAGGATCCTTACCCAGTTTATGACTACAGAGCCCTGTACATAAGTGAAGTTCGAAACACTACGTAGCGCCAGAAAAAAATTGCGCGAAATTATTTCACCATTCTTATTCGAATCATGCAGGGCAATGTGTTGACAATCTGGAACTCACAATCCATTTCAGACGTATCCTCTTGTTTTCTTCTGTTAGAAGTGGAGATCCTTTGAGATATATTGTCGCACATCACTCCACTGTATAATGTGTTAAAGTCAATTACTGTAATGTTAAACTTTCTACAAAGTCGCGGAAACTCCTTCCTGAGATCCAAAATAATAAAAAGAATTCTGTCGTTGCATCGGAGTTGCACTAAGAACATGGCAGAGGCCTCGCGAGGTACGAGGATAAATCTGACAGCGCCGCAAGCAACGCGCTGCAACGCAGCAAAAAATACAGTAGTACATTGCTCCCAAACGATGACGACTCCTAGCTCATAGTTGTACATCTCAATGCTTGCTCCGCTACGCAATTAAATTATGCAATACAGAAACAATTCATAGGATCACTAGAGCTATGGGGCACCGTAGCGCAGTATCCGGATGTAAATAGGAGTATCCGGATCGCCTTCGCATGCCAGCATTCTGCGGGGCGTTGTCGCAGCCATGCTCACATAGTCATTAAGTTGTATGTCAAGTTTGCATGAGTCTTAGTGAAAAACTGCGGTAGTGGATGGATTGTTGATAATGGCTTGTTTTAAGGTATGGGCAAAACACGTAAGACACTTGGCACACCTTACCCCTCTGTTGCCCCCGTACGAAGAACACGTCGGAATTCGGTCCAACCCACGGCCTTAACGAATCATTGCACTTAAATGGTGTCACTAGCTGGGTAATCATGTCTGACAGGTCTGCATGTAGTCCATACAACCGCGGAATATAGCTGGGATAATCAGATAGGCTGAAGCCCACCAAATCCTGGCACATCTCTTGTCAGAGTCGTTAAACTCCCGTGTGTCAGGTGCGCAGGGCCTGCTTACAACCCTCAAGCTGAAACATTAGTAGTTCATGGCACATTGCATCTTACTGCGTTGTTTCCCTGTACCATACTGAGTAGCGCTGAGCTTGCATTCACCATGCTTCGAAGAGAAGCACGTAGCATGTCCCTGAGAAGAGTGCTCACTTACTTCTAGTGAAGCTGCCACGTGGGCGAATGTAGTAAGTAATGGCAGAAGAATACAAGTAATCTGGATGGTGATGAGGTTGTTCGGAAACTGAGTGTGATCGTAGGACCCAGCCGGGCTGTGATACTAACGCCCGCGCATAAATGTATACTGCAGCATCCTAAGAGGTGTAAGTTAGGCACTTGCAGTAGTTTTTGCCAACTATTATTCGTGCATCGGCGTGTCTGTGTGGCAAGGAGCTGTACTTTTCTTCATCGAGCATTGTGTCTGACCGGTAGTATCGTGTTCAGAATTAAAGATGCAAAGAAATAAATCATGTGACGTCTATGAAAGATACATCGGAGATGACCTTGAAGCGGTGCTCGCCACAACGTTGTCAGAGCCCGCTGACAGGCGCCCAGACGCTTCAAACGATTTATCGGATGAAGGCTCATTATACATCGCAGACAACCCTCACATATCCGACTTACCTGAGAACGTTATACGGATCATAGCGGGGCATCTGCTTCAGTCGGGGGGACGTCAAAGCTCGATTTTGTCACTGCTTGCCATGTGCGGAGTGTGTCGCCAATGGAGGAGTGCAGCGAGCCATCTTTCACCAGATTCTAGCCTTCTATTTGATGGGAGCAAGGGTGCTGGGAGCTCTAGCACTGGCGGGAGTTTCTCGTCTACCCTTGAGCAGAAATACAGGAGCTTGCCAGTCACCACTCGCTTACGTATTCTGCACGCAGCAGCTGCTCTGTTTAGAGGTACGTCATGATTCTCCGGACTGTGCGTCAGCTCGTCTAATTTAGTTTGCCTTTTACACGATATTAACACACTACACCAAAGATGAGCAGCTTCCGGGCACTGTGAAGGTAGCGAACTTTCATACATCCGATTGTGAGTTCCCTAACAATGTTGCAAGCCACTGCAAAAGATTCATGAGTTTTTTGTGAAGAAAGCTAAGAAAGCTGTCCTAGGTGATAGGCTCCATCGAATCATTCTTCACGAGACTTATCGTGTAGAGTTTGATACACGAACGAGATTCATTATATGTGCAGGTTATACCAGCGCTACTTTCGCAGGAGAGGCTGTGGACGATTGCTTACTACAGAAGGTAGCTGTCAATACGAATCTGAATCACATAGGAATTGCAGGGGCGACCAATGTCACGGACGCTGGAATATCGTCCGCAGTGATGGCGTCTCCAAACTTGACAAGTCTTGTCATTGGGGACACGAAACCACAAGAAACCTATGGGCACTTCCTTGGTAAAGTGCTGGCTTTGAAAAACCTGGACAAGTTAGAAATTAAGGCACAGTTGCTGGACTTCAAGGACCCATCTGAGCGGCCGTATGCTTCTTTCTACTACAAACGAGGTTGAGCGGATGATAGACGTTGAGATTAAGATTTTTTGTTGTGTCACAACAGTTCACAGAAGAACATTCTCCACAGCCTATGCTTTGTGCTCAAGTGCAAAATGAAATCTCTGAATGTAGCAGGAATGGACGGTTTGTCATGATATTCATCATCTTGATGCTTGCAGGCATGCTAACACGGAGTCTTGGCCTGTCTGTAATTCATTGACTCACTTGGTTGTGTCAAATCCCATACTCCAATTAGACTGCATTGTTGACAAGTTACCCAATATCGCATCAGCCGAGCTTGAAGGCTCTTGTGTCAATTTTGAACACACCACTATGCCTTACAACTTGACCGTCATGGCTGAGGCGTGCTCGAGGTTGACCGAGGTGCTGCACCACACTCTTTTACCCTGCCCTTGAATGTATCTGTAATGACCAAAAGCTCTGATTATTTGTCGCAACATTTGTCATCCAAACAAGCGCTATCCTGGTCGAGGAGTTACAATAATCTGGTGTATGTTGCAGGTTCATCTCCACGTTGATTTTGCAGCGGTCATGGACGCAGGACTGTTGGCGCTGCGGAGAATCACGCAACTCGAAATTTTGAGTGTTGCTGTCAGCTCATTTGTTCTCAGCGAGCGACAAATGTGGTTGTTGGGTGAGTTGCCAGTTGGAGATCTGACGTTGATCAGTCAAGCGTACAAAAAGCAGCCGAACCTTCCGAGACCATGCTATTCTCACCTTGATAATGGTGGAGTAAAGGCATATGTTGATGCTGTTTGTCAACGGTGTGTGCTCAGGTTTTACGTGTTCTATGTCTCAAATGATTAGAAAGTAATTGTTTTCTTAGTGCAGGTCGACACCTGGAAAAGCGAAGCCGTTGAAACTTTCCATATGCGGAGCTGCACAGCTTACTCATGATGCTGTTTCCGCCTTGTTGCGATTACCTGTTCTTGTTCGTCTGAACATTGCGGGCTGTACACGAATTGCAGCCATGGATCGGATGCGACTGATCGCGAAGATTAAAGCCGGCAGGGAGCAGCAGAATGCAACCTATGGTGCAGCCATTGGAACTTCCCTGACACCGCCTCTCAAGGCCTATCACTTGGCCTTCAAGAGGTAGATGTATCTAGAGTAGTACAACTTCATACACAGGTTGCATAACATGGAGTTCTGCTCTGGTGTGGTAGGGACTGTGCGGATGAATGCGTTGTTTCTGAGTAAAAGAAGTGCGTCGGTTCCTGGCGCTCAATTTGGGTGTGCTTAGGTGAAGTACTGGTATGTCCTTTGACTGTAGTAGCAGGGTGCTCAGATTCGAGTTAGCAACACTATCAACTAGTAGTTTTTACTGAGCGTGTGTTTTGTCAGCAATGATTTGCATATTGTGCGCAAGGTTGCGTGAGGCAGGTAGTTGAGACGGATGACTGGAAGTCTTTGGTGCACGTTCGAATTTGGTACTATTTTTTTTCCACAAAGAAGCTTCTGCAATCCCTCACTGCTGTAAGATGTTCAGCCCTTTGACATGTGCGAGACTGTGCTCATGTTTCGCTTTCATGGAAGAAGTGGCTCTAGCGTTTGGAGCTTGTATGTCATAGGAGGTGGTTGGAATGAATGCTCTCTTTCTTGTTATACTTTGTTATACTTTCTTGTTATGCAACGAACACGAGTTATAGCACTTGATGGTGCACAACTACCTCTGCACACGCAAAATCCTTTTATTTGAAGCATGGCAATCACTCTCCTTCAGTGCCGCAGAACTTGAATTGCGGAGTGACAACGTTTTTTTAAGTCACGTGACCAACTTACACGCTGGCCTGCATCTCGTCCAGCGATGATACTGTGCAAGATGACGTTGCAATTAACCTTGCTTGTTCTACTGTCAGTGGCAACTGGACACCATCTTATATAGTGACCAATGCATCGGGCGTTAGGGGCACAAGGTAAGCGCGGTTCTGTTCGCATGCGACACAAATAGGCACGAGGGAACTAACCACGGTACACCGAACATGGTACTCTGAACCAGCACCCCGCCAAAGCTTGTCCTCCTGAAATTCATGTTCGTAGGATCCAGCTCGACTCACTTCCCGGTATTGTTGTGATTGCGATTCATGTGCTGCCAGCGAGTAAGTACAGCGAACACTTGCTTCACCCTAAAAATTACGCTAAGCTGCACGATCAAGTTGTGATAATATTTGAACATGATATAATATCACGTTGATGAGAAGCTTTTGAGGGACATTGGTGTCTGGGGGGGTGCTGAGAAGATGCTTCGTATGTCTCCAAATCATATTCGTTCACAGCATGTGGTGCTGTAGAGCTTTTCAAGCTAGCTGTTTCGTAAACACGTGATGAGAATCAATGAGAATGGTTTCATTTGCTAACGAAGATGCTTGTCTTCCGAACTGAACTTTGAAAGTGAGATAGTGATACCAATAACAATAATTAATCGCAGACATGCCCACATTTGCCACGCGCCGCACAATAGATCATTGTTTTAGCTTTAGACAAGAAGACTTCGAGGCCGTCAACTCTGCAGGGATGGACCAGGCTGCAGAGGATCGCGCGTGCCCGAAGGAAATGCGGGTTCGTGTTCCCATTGTTTTTCACTTTATTTATCCATGGGTGTAAAATGCCAAAGAAATTGTATCTAGAATACCGCATATTGATGCTTCTTGTCCAGGCACCCCCGCTTCTCATTGGTGTAGCAGGCGGTACTGCTTCAGGCAAGACAACAGTTTGCCGAAAGATTGAAGAAAGTATGGGAGGGGATGACCGCGTTGTAATCATGTCCATGGATAACTTTTACAGGCCTCTCACGGATGAGGAACGTGCTTCTGTTGAAGGTACAATTTGCAGTTTTCTCCCACAGCTTCACATCTTATTGTAGATGACCAATTGGCGCTGTTCAGATTTTGATTTTGACAGCCCCGATGCATTCGATATTTCTGAGATTACGAAATGCCTCGATAACCTGAAGAAAGGCAAAGAGACACTCATTCCAGTTTATGACTTTACGACTCACAGCAGATCCAGCGAATATGTGAAAATAAGGCCTGCTGAGGTGATTATGTTCGAAGGTATTCTTGTTCTTCATATAGAGCAAATACTTAGCCGGCTCAACATGAAGGTAATTCTATACGCCTGGTACTGACAATATTCCTTTTTGGATGCCCCGCACGTCATGTCAAACCAACACGCAATTGCAATGAATGGAAACCGTTAAAAACATGAGAAGTACAAATATCGTTTCTTTTTCGTCGAGTTTTTCCTACGTGGCGAGACTTTCGTTTGTCATGGGTCTTTCCCTTGCTGTAGCCTACAACCCGTCGCTTGGAATATCATGAGCGGAGGCTCTGAGCGTTATGGTATGACGATGCGGCTACGTTTGACGACAGGTGCGCTGTAATTCACGAGAACATCGTCGGCGAAGGGCACAAATACAGAGTGTGTTCTGTCATCCACCCTGTGGATTCGGCTTCAATAGCACTCACAACACAATATTATCTGTATGAGTCACGAACGACGTACGTGCAGATATACGTTGATACTGATGACGATTTGAGGCTTTCAAGACGCATTCTTCGCGATATCGAAATCAGGGGCCGAGATCTTCAGGGCGTGATATCGCAGTATACACGATTCGTCAAGCCAGCTCATGATCAATTCGTCTCTCCTTCGAGGCAGCATGCTGATGTGATAGTACCGTGGCATGAGTGCGGTTCCCATCTTTTTGTTGTCCGCTTTCATTCAACAGAAACCTCGCCAACATATCGATGCTTGACTTGATACACGCTTGTTTCACGATCGTGAAGGCCTCTCGGTCATGCCGAACATTTCTTTGGTACTTTACTTTATGCTGCATCCCTGAGCATGGTCACAGGCTCTGGATTCTGCTACATCTAATCATGGGTAGGTCCATCACCTGCCACAGTCAAAACAGAGCGTACAGCAAATAAAACGAGGAATTTATCTTTTATTCACCTTATGGGGAATTTCTTACGTATTTCATTCAGATGTTGACACTGATTAACATCATGGGATGTTTTAGCAGTCACACAAGTTATCTCATTTTTCAATAATGCACCGAGAACAATCAGAATTGCCATAAAAACTGTAGTATGTACAATATTCTTTGATTGTACAATGAATTGAGACATCACGTGTAGATTTTAAACCCTCAATAGTGGTTTTTAAGGGCCATGGATTGGGTATCCACCAGCTCCAAGGTGGATATCTGAGATACAGTGCATGGGTTGAGATCCCAAAGCTATAAAGCATAACAGGTATACTAGAGGGTCAATCATCATACTGGAGTTGGTCTTCTAGTGGCTTTGTGGTAGAGTAGAGTCTCCAACTCAGATCACAGTTGATGGGTGGAAGGGCAATGCTTCGCTGAGAAGCTCAACCTGCTTTGATGAGACTGAAAGATACTGAGTGTACATCGGAACATGGAAATGTTGTTGGTGTATCTGCTGCAAGTATGTATGTTGAAGATATTTTTGTGATGATTCAAGATCCGCTGAATATAAAGTGTACTACAAAGTTGTTTCAAAATAATTTGGGATCTCTCACAATTAATGACCTGGAGCGCAATGAGCTTTAAAAAGCTGAAGTGTCAAGCTTCTACATTACTGCTGACTATCACTGCACCATAACTGGAGCCTTTGTATGACATGTCTTCAATATCAAGAGCCGCCAATATCATTTTAACTGATTGAAACGAGTGAACTGACTGTAAATGGTGTGATAATACGAGCTTATCACAGGAACATATATGACAAAAGTGTCTGATAAGCATCAGAATACGCGTCGTGAGCAACTAAGTGTCCTCAGGCGTGGGCGCCTTTGGGGATTTGTCACACATGGTTACTAAAGTTATAGATACCAGCTGTCCATGGCTCACTGCATACATTCCATTCTTCCTAGCTCATTGGTTAGTCTCTTGAAATTGCTCCGTAGATACTTCGATAGTAAAGCATGCCAGTGCATTGATCTTCAGATATGAATGGTTTTCATTGCACGTGCACAAGCCTGGTTTGCACCTGATTTTGAGAGGGTAGCCAGCCTGTGTAGCCGGAATAATGAAATGGCAGTCGAGCTGATTACACGGCATCTCCGGCTGAGGCTGGATCAGCATCCGCTAGTCCGGCAGTACCCTAACCTGCACTGCATGGTGTCCACCTCAATAACGAAGCAGATGCACACCATCATCCGCAATCGGGACACCGAAAGGGCGGATTTTGTGTTCTATGCTGACCGGTTGATCCGGCTTGTGGTAGAGGAGGGCCTGGGCTTCCTTCCTTTCGGCGAGAAGTGTGTCATGACTCCAGAAAACCACCAGTATGTTGGTGTGGACTTTGCTCGACGGCTTTGTGGCGTGAGTGTCATCCGCAGCGGAGAAGCCATGGAGGCTGCTCTCCGTGACTGCTGCCAGGGCATCAAGGTCGGCAAGATCCTGGTCCACCGTGCAGAGTCCAATGACACCTGCGACGACGATGCCTGTTTCCGAGACCTGTGCTCTACAGTGCGCTCTGACCAATTCTAAGAATTTTTTTCACACCAGTTTTTGCTGCCTTGCTGACCACTTACTCTTCGAATAGGCTGTTGCTCAACTAAAAAAGGAGTTTGGTTGTGCAATATATCGCCCATGCATCGCAATGATTGCAATTTACGGCACACAGCCCAGAAAAGAAACATATGTCACACTTATTGTGTTGTATGTAAGTGGTACAGTCTATGTTTTTCAAGCCGGTCGGAAAGTACGAGTAAGAAAGATTACTTGAACACTGAACAGAACCTAACAAGCATTCCAATAGCCTTTTATTGCAACATTGAGTATCTGTCAAATGCTGAGCTGGCTGTGCTTGTGTGGTGTTGGGTAGAGAATAAGAGAGCTGAGAAAACGAACACTGATACAGTGCTGTTTTGAGTAGAACATCACTGTTCAGCAAGCTGTCAGTCGTGCTCAGCTCTTCAAAAGGTTGTTGAAGGGCATCCAGGGGATTCCTTTGCCTCAGGCTTAGAATGAACTGTGCGCTGGAGACATAGCAGAGATGGTATGTGAGCAGAATCAGTCTTGCCTGTCACAGTTCATCCTCAATTAGAGCACTTCTGAGCGAACTCAAGTTATAAATAGCCCCAATACACGTAGGTGTATTGTCGAGAATATAGAGGGATTTGTAACCCGTCCTTCATGTTCCTGTGATTTTTCTTCGGAGCATTTCTAAGTGTTGAAAGTCAAACACAGTTCACTGCATGCTGGTTGATCACAAATGGGATTATTGAAGCAAATTGATTCCTAAATCTATGAACCATGGGATTGGAAAAGTTTTACAATACGATTGGGTTCTTCACGAGAGAGAATAAAGTATACTTAATTATATATGGTCACTGTAGTGAAGCCTGAATAGCTGTAGATAAGAAGTCCGGTCTGTGCACAACTCCTGTAACACTCCTATAAGTAGGAGTATCAGATGGATCGATCAGTTGATGTGTTGATACCAAATGCAGTCAGGCTAGTGCATGTAAAAGTAAAACTCATAAGAATAACTTTATTCATAGAAGCCTTTTGCCTGACTAGACTTCCCAAATCAGCTGGTGCCATAGTACATACAGACCTGCTCCGGGCAACGCATAACACAATGTTGAGAGGGGGAGTAAGGTGCCGTTGAGTAAAAACAGCTGGCAGCATAAGAAAAAATAATAATAAAATGTAAACCGTAATGGTGTCTCGATCCGGCTTGACTCTGAAAATTGTGGAACGATACTTGTGCCGTATCTGGCGAGGGTTTGTATCTACCGCAATAACCTATGAGTACGCAGATGTGCACAAGTGATACCTGGCGTCTTCTTGGTCCTCGATTATGCAGGTCCTCATGCTGTTCATATTGTGTCCCGTTTCTTCCTGCATCCCAGTGGTGCATTAAACTCTTCTGCAGTACAGTATTCAGGAAATGTCTGGTTTAGCTTGAGTTGCGTGCCTTGGTGGTGTGTGAAGGCTTTTGCTGCTAGTGCTACTGAACACGACCTATTTCACACTGTACTAGCTGGTTTCTTGGAGCGCTCTCAATGATTCATTTTGAATTGAACAGTCTCCTTGAGCCCTGCTTGCTTAGAGCCACCCGCTTCTCTCTGTTAGCCTGCTTTGTCATGGAACCCATTCATGTAACCTACAAACTTGTCTGTTCAGTTGGCTGGGCCCCTCCCTGTACCTATTTACGTAGGGTTCAAATGGGTTCCGGAACCCTTCTGGCCAGGCTTAATTTGCATATGTCGAAGTCATAGGCCAAGCCTCGCTAACTTTACAGCAGCAATCAAAGCAGAATATGCCCTCAAATCATCAATCGTGAAGCCGTACATTTGAATTCGATGAACTAGTCCTTGCACAGTGTCATGATTACGACTCGAGTGGGCATGATGCCCCTATGATTAGGCTAAGTCCACCGTACTGTGGCACCTCATGCACTCAGGAGTATATCGTA
>JAULKQ010017370.1:0-10371 GCA_032356285.1 Smithsoniella earleae | reverse complement strand
TGTATTCACGATATCACCAAAAACTTTAGGGGAGTTTGTGAAGAAGCCGTGCCCTAGTACAATGGACAGGCTGCTCTTCTGTCCATTGCAACCAAGTTGCTGGTCAGTTATCCCTGACCACGTAACATTGTAGACGAAGGCAAACTCGTTGTATTCCTCATTGAGATATGTGTGACTCTGTATTTCGTCAATGAGAATGGAATCGCGTTCAGTGCATGAATGTAAATTTTGCCCCAGGTTCAGATGTGAATGAACCCGACATCCGCTTGCTGTGGGGAGAAAAAAATGGCGTACGATGGCCAAGTTATTAAAAAGACGTATTTAGTTCAAGTATTTTTCGAAATTGCTCATGTCTGACCACAAGACCTGCCTTGTGAAACGAGAGGGATGTAGGTCGCTGACGTGACTACATTTCTGCGTCTGTAAGAATATAGACCTGCTGTATCAAGCGAGTGGAAGCAACAACAATTTGAGTATGGTCAGGATGAATGGAAGCATCTGGCTCTGTCGGTAGCAATTTGTTTCGCATGCGTTTGTCAATGAACGCAGCGCAATTTACCCTGTTTTCAGGAGCTCTGTCTTGAGCAGCTGAGAGATATATAACCCTTGACTGGCTGCTTTAGCCTCGCACCCTCTCTGTTGCGATGGGCATGATTAGGCGAACATTAGAACTCCAATTTTTTTCCGTCTGGTCAACAGCAGATCAACAAGCGAATGTGCTTGCAGGGCTCAAGCCGAAGGACTGATGATTACGACGATGATAGCGGCGGGTGACTGCTCGAAAGCACTGTCTGCAGCAGCGACGCTGTTTGCCAACTGCCTCGAAGCCGGGCTTCAAGTCGAGGCTACAAAAACCCAACTGCTCATAGCCGACGCGTATGCGAAGGCGGAGCAGCCCACCCTGGCCTTGCCATACA
Source organism: Smithsoniella earleae (assembly GCA_032356285.1). NCBI lineage: Eukaryota > Viridiplantae > Chlorophyta > Ulvophyceae > Smithsoniella > Smithsoniella earleae. The sequence goes on along the minus strand of JAULKQ010017370.1, from coordinate 9,454 downwards.
TTTTCAACGCGCTCTATCACGCCACCGCCCTCCACCTTGACGTCCTTGCGGTCGAGGCCACGGTCTCCCTTGCCGAAGCGAAGCTCGCCCTCTCCCCAGACATGGCTGCAGAAGCCAAGTCCCTGATCGAGGTGTGCCTTACAGACTTGCGGTAGATTAAGCAGGCCTGCTGACCTGTTTTTTGAGAATTAGCACAGTGTGATATTCATAATTGCCTTGACAAGGGCGCGGGAAAGGGGGGGTTTAGAAATGGTAGTATGAACTCATGAGCAATGCGAAAACAAAAGTGTGGCTAGGGGACAGCGCAGCTGAATCCGCTTCGCTTGACGTTGTATGAACATTGTGGGCTACTGCAGGACCATCTGTACGTCATCGAGGCTCAAGGGTCACTGGCATTGATAGCGCGGGCTCACGTCACCCTGGCAGAGACTTTCTTGAGGACTTATTCGGCAGGCCAGGTTGTTAAATGTCGACCTGATATTGAGCACAGCTTAGCTAAGGCTGTTACTTCTTGTACCAGAGCAGAGTGGTGGCCTATGGGGAAGAAAGCTGCGACACTGCTCGCAATGGCAAGACTCGTTTTCGGTGACGAGGAAGGGTGCCAGGAGGCTTCGCAGGTAGCTCTGGAGTTCGAGGAGTGCATGCAGGGAAGCCAGGAAACTGCAGTTATTTGAGGCTGGGTTGTGCTTTTCGCCTGTGCTGCGCATGTTATGGCTGCGGTGACTGTGCTCACCGTCACTCGCCAATGTGTTTCTCGAAGATTGTGTGAGGCGCTGTTCTGTTCCGGTTGTGCAATGCCCCATGGTACTTGGTGTGCAGAACTACTAGCTGCGGATAAGAATTTTTACGACACTTGTCAGTGCTGGTTTAAAAAACACGTCGGGAATGGCAATGGAAATCTGTTGAAACATTGTAAAATCTGAAGGTTTTCGGAGAGAAACAGAAATAGACGTTCCAATATGTCTGCCGGCGCATAACGTTGCCTTCTACTCGTATTTTGTGTTGCACGAATGACTGTTTTGGCCGCTGCCAAGGCCCTCGTTACACGTACAGAGCAAAGTGAGAGCTCATCCACTTATGGCGCAGACGTGCCTCACAAGAACGCCTGCCATTTTCGGACACTGAAGGGTACCACACAACTTTTCGACTGTCTACACCGTTGGAATATTGACGGACGGTACCAAGTTATAAAATGTGCAGTTTCGTACACACTTCATTCCTTTCTGTGGCTCTGACATCTTCACCTTTACTAGCTAGTGCACAGACTATCACAAACATGCTTTCGGGACAACCCGGTAAAGTAAAACATACTACCGCGAAACAAATAGGAAACATGGGACACGGCTGAACACTTGCTGTTCAATCTGTCAGCAAGGCCCGGCGCTGTATTAATTCACTCGTTTACCCTGTCAGGAATGTAAGGCTACAATACACACACCACCTTCGCCATGCAACTCAACTGCTCTTTTTAAAGACATTGCGGAAAAACAAGTGTTCAAGCCTTCCACAAAAGCATCTCAATCAAGGCTGGCTTCAACAGCCTGACGATCATCCATGAGGTCAAGCAACACTGACTACCAAAATGCACCCACCGCAATCCCAACTCAGCCAACCCAGGACGGGCTCTACTTTCCACCATCCAGTCCGGTCTTCAGAACGATCATAGCTGCAGGCTGACTGGGCTCTAGAGTCACCATCACATGTTCTTTGGCGTCCTGGCGAAGCAGCTCCAGGTCTACTGCCTGCCCAACCTTGCATTTGTCAAGCGCACGGTACAAGTCAGCCGCTGTTTTGATCTTCTTCCCATCTGCGCCAATAATTATGTCTCCAAGCACTAATCTGCCGAACGAGTCCCTGCTCGTACCCTTCACACCGGCCTGCACACAAACCCGTACTCAATCACCATCGGGTACAGCAGTTATGAGCCGAAACAGAGCAGGTAAGAGGCAAAGCTGACAGTACCTTGGAAGCTGGGCCTCCTTCTTTTACAGAGAGCACAAGAATTCCATTCACTCCCAGCTGAGAAGTGGAAGAATCTGGAGCGAATGCAATACCGAGGACAGGACGCACGACACGACCATTGGTGATAATTTCAGACACGCTTTCTTTCACTGTGTCTACCGGTATTGCAAATCCAACGCCACTGTTAGCACCGCTGGGGCTATAAATTGCCGTATTAATCCCTATCAAATCCCCTGCAAGCCTGACGCAAATATCAACAAACGAGCAACCTCCCACCAGAGCAACAGCAACAATTACCAAATGATGTACAGAGCACAAAAAAGTCAATAGCTAACCCACAACACACCCAAATCCCCTCCAAATCAGACGAATTTGTCGGACTGGAGGTCAGGCCAAAACTGGTTGCAAAATTCATCTAGTGCAAAAAACCTGGACACCGCAGGTCCTCTTTTTTTTTCTCATGTTGATATAGTTGGAGTGAGGCCTTGCAACCACACATTCACTTGATCTGTCGACAGTTGAGTGCACGCTCTGCTCAAACTGCTGATGCTCCCCACCTTTTTGTGCTTGAAGGAGGACAATGGTTGGGTGAATAAATAAAGGCGCCATTACCGCTCTAGTTTGCAGTATCTAGTGACAAAAGCTGGACCAAACGTTGGTATTTGGCTCATAGTTTGTGTTGCTGCTAGTAAGGAAGTATCATCATCATACTCAGAATGCCAAATGTATCCTACAGTTTTCAACTCTCCAATTGCAGGAAAAATGAGGCCATTTCTGCCCTTTCCGAAATGTAACTTCGCCACAACTCGAGTATGCTTCAGTACCAGTGTCACTCTAAATAAACACACACGCACGCTATTTACAGGACCAGAAAGACGCCGTAAACACACGATAATATATCCAGAGCACAGATTGAATGAGAGTACAGTGAAGTGGCTCTCTTTCAGCTCTTCCGTCTAATTTGACCTCACATCTAATATGGTTTGCTGTATAAGGGTGAGCAGTACAGCAGGTTCGCTAATTAGACAACAAGCAAAGTGCATCTGTGAGGAGAAAGTGAGATGATCTAGCTGTGTCAATGGAAATTTACCCATTAAGAGACAGGTGGAACACACCAGAAGAGTCTAAGAGAGGTCCCCCGCTGTTTCCCGGATTAATCGCCGCATCTGTCTGCACAGATTTCAGCGAAGTCAACTCCGACCGTGAAAAGTACAACATTAGAAAACGGTTTTGCGCCCTCCACAAAATATCAGCCACTCTGCCTTAGTCTACAGTACTGACGGAAATAGGAAATCTACACCAAGGTCGCCAATCACGCTTAACGTCACAACTAGTATCATGTAACGCAAGTAACGTAGATCACCTTTAAACACCAGTTCTCACTACGCCCCTACCTAGTGACATGTTTTCAATAAAGCATTCATAACTTGTTGTTTTGCATGGTGAAGAACTTGGTTCCAAGCCTGCACATCAATCAATGAAAACTTTCGTTCACCGACCGTATTACCGCGTATAGATCTTCACTGTCGTACAATCGCGTTCTTAAGACAATAGGTCTGCAACTTGGAAAATAAATGCGGACAGGTATAGGAAGTCATAATAGTAAGATTAAGGCGTTGTTACGGTGCGTGATTCGCCACCGCTGGCCCCCGAACTTGTGTCTTCGCCGGGTAATACACACCTGGATAGCGTCTTGTATAGGCCGGCCAGTAATGCCGGACTGAATTTCTCTGTGTATTCCGCTGACAATGCCTGTGGTAAGCGTATGGTCAAGGCCAAACGGGTTGCCAATTGCGTACACTCTTTGACCCACCGATACGTCTCCAGATACACCTAGAGAGACAGGTTTGAGAGAGTCCTGCACAGTTGTCTGTTCTTTAGTTTTCTCCCGCAGCAACAGGGATAATTTCGAAGGGTGGTCTTCCATGATAGCTACAGTTCGAGGGCTTCTTGAATAAGCACGATTACTTGGAAACAAGGAAACATTGACTGAAGTAGTCGCTGTGGTGTTCAAGAAGCATATATGTGCTATAATGTTACGTCAAGAACAAGCACACCAGGCCAGTGCAACAGATGGTACTTGCAAGCTTCAGCCACTCAGTTTAAATCGTAGTAATCTTACCTTCTCATCGACAAGCAAAACAGCTACATCTCTATCTTCGTCTTGGCCCAAAACCTTGGCTGTGAATTCCTGCCCACCATCTACGACCACCTGAACTGTAGATGCCCCCTTTATGACGTGATAATTCGTAACAATATGACCCTGCTTGTCCCAGACGATTCCACTTCCAGCTCCGGCAGGATAGTCTTGAAGATCCGATGTGAATGCATCTCGACTGCATAATAATTTCCGCTTGTGGACCTGATGATTGATCAGAATCAGTACTTGTACGCAGCGGCATTTTTCTACGATGTTCTTGTTTCCCTGGCAATGCACGGAAAACAAATTTCTGATGAGGAAAGAATGTGACACTCGATCTGTACCCTTGTTTTCAAATCAATCCGTTCAAATGCGGCTATTACGCAATTTAGATTATATTTAGATATGGCATCGGCCCATAGCAACGCACCGACTAGATAGGTTGGTCACGTTGACAACTGCGCTGGTGTTCTTGTTGAACAGATCCACAACACGCTGCTCGTCTTGTTGCAGGCGTGTTTTCGCCTCTGATGGTTGAACATTAGCATCGATAGGAGCTACAAGAAGAAGAGCGGCAACCAAAGCTGCTTGGCCAGCTCCATTCACGGTTGCGGACAACTGTTCCAAACAACGAGGACGTTTCGAGGCTTGACATATCAACAGCTGTGGATCCGACTTGCACCTGCACTCTACTACAATCAATCTAGGTTGTAATTTGATATTATCTCTGTGACAACATGCTTATCTATGCCTAATGCATGAATGTGAATTTCCGACCCCGGGTGTGATCGAGCACTGCTTCACTGAGCAGAATGAAAACATGGCGTAGAGCACCGCTTGCCTAAAGGCCATCAACAACCTTTCTGTGCAAGGGAATGGCAGGTACCAATATTGCATCTCTGCTCGGAACATTTGGGTAACGGTGGAAAACCGTGTCACGCAATGAACAATGTGCGTATGAGCTAACGGCAGGGTTATGTTTCAGAATGCTTCACCATAGTACCTTCCACATGAATTACATACAGCACACTACATCTGCAAAGTACATCGAAGAGTTCCATGGAGTCAGGGAACAATACGTGTAGGATTCTGCAACCACAGCGGCTGTTTACACTCGAAGAACACGGAATATCACGCTAAAATATTGTGTAATGTGTTTAACACTAAATCGCGCCCACTCGTAAGCCGAAAATTGCCAACTAGCCACAGGGCTTTCTCAAATCCGACGAGTGCCAACTTGTGGTGTAGAAGGGGATGCCATGGTGTATTGCCCATGCAAATCGAACATTACCCGGGCTATTGTGCACTTTCAATACATTGATACATACCTTCGAAAGAACAGTGGCCCTGGAGTAACGGCCTTCGATGAGAGCCTGTTAGCGCGCATTATCGGTGTCTCCGCAATGTGCGCTTGTCCTTGCTGTTGCTATTCCTCGGTGCGAGTAAACGTTTACAAGAACAAGACTACGCTTCTTGACGGTTTTGGATTATTTCTGAACCTTGATTGGCAGCAACAAAATTGTTAGGTATGAAGGAGTGCTTGAACTGTGGCTTCGCTTCTGTTAGTCAATACTCGTCTTACCCGAGCGCACTACAGCAGATGAACTTTTGGATTCTAAAAGAAATGCCGTTGCACGTGCTGCATGTAATGCCACAAAGATGCACGCTAAATTCGCGATGAACTCGAGTGTGTGCCTTATCGGCATCGACCATGTTCCTCCTCCCGCCACATCCCAGAAACCCCGCATTTATGTGCGGGCTACAACTAGTCGCTCGGAAACAGGCGACCGTTCGAATGCTCGGCGGGAATTTCATCACTTATAGAATGAATTATTTCTCTGCGCACGGTTGGCATGTTGGCGCACTTCAGCACAAATCGAAACTAATCTAAACGCTCCGAAACAGCGGACAAATTTGTGCTCTACTATTTCAAGCAGCTCCGCACGCTCACAGACTTTTTCCACAAGATTATCGATATGGCTGACGTTGCATTCATTGTGGAGCAGATGAATGGTCCACCGTTCAATATGAGGCTTATGAATCACCAATTCAGTGATTTAAAGGGACCCAGTTTGCTGCAGAAGGTGGAAGCACTTCAATTGTTCGAATATAGTTCCATTGGTCATGAATGCTTCACAACATTAAGTTATTACAGGTGTACGACGTGTTCTTACACATCATTCCGAACGCCAAGGCTGTCGACATCCAAAGCGAGACGGATCCAACATGTAAACTAATGGAATACCTGAAAGCCGTAAAGTACAAACCAAACATTGATGTCGGTACATTCAGACTTGCCCTCGCTAACGGGTCCAGAGACATCGTATACGGCCTCTTGAAATGGGTACTGTCGCAAGTGCCGGTCCTACAGCGGAGAGCAGTTGTTGGAGTCAACTTGACAATTCCAGAAATTCCTCCAGAATACCGAGGGTTACAGGTAGGAACTGATAACGCCTCAAACTGCACGAGCACTAACTGCGATAACATCAAGCGGAAAGCCCAGTTTAGGACATTGTTGCTCGCACAGCAGAAATTCAAGCTCTACAAGCAGAGTTTGTATCCCTGCATCAGCAAGTCGAGAATGCGAAGGCGAGCATGCCATCAGTAGAGGACTTACGAAAAGCTATCCAGAGGAAAGACAATGAGCGTGCATCTATAAAAAGCCGGATCGTTAAAGCGAAAGAAAAAGCCAAAGGGTAAGTGGAGACTTGAGACGCTGTCCGCCAACTCACTCCATCTTGATTAACTTGCTGCACACGGTTATGGTCGCTCCGCTGCGCTTGTGCCTGGCAGTTGAGTGAACCCAAAAGGAATGAACACATTTCTAGTATTCTCCTGCTTCCCTAGCACAGATAATATCCAAAACCCCAATTGCCACGTACACAAGTGACATGCTGGCTGCGAAGGAAGCCAAGAATTCTCACCACCAGCCACTACTCGCGGGCACCAAACAGTAAAGAAAACATCGTTTCACCATACTTTTTCTAACCCAGAGAAAAAGAATCAAATGTAATCACATACAGACGAGCATTCGGGTGTCTCGACTTTTCTCTGTTTAAAGTTGATCATTTAATCATCATTCTGCGCATGTTTTCCAGTCAGTGTGTGGGTGGCAAGTTTCAGCAGCCATTTTTGCTGGAACTTTGGTTCTAAACGTCCTTTCGCACAGCTGAAAGCTGAATCTAGCTGTGAGACCCCCTCAAGAGCGCGCATGCACAAGGATGGCTATTCAGTCACCCCTGTAGTTTATTCTGATGCTTTCTAGAGGTTACTGTAGTGCGTATCCTGTAAGTAAGTGGTGTATTGCCACCCAAACAAGTGACAAAGTAGAGCACGGTGTGGCAGCACAGGTAACATCTGATGCCGTATGACCACACAAGAATGGAACGATCCTGCTTGGCGAAGTCCAAACTGCACTTGGCCAGCTGCTGATGCAGGCACCCGTCATACGAGGAGCTCGAGCCTGTGTGCAAGAAGCTCTCCGCAGCCACTCAAGTTGTTGAAAATCTTAAAAAAGACATCGTCGAGGAACAGCAGAAACGGTCTGCTGCGGAACGAGCTGTCGGCCAGGCTTCCGGTCGACTGGCAGCCATCAGAGCCGCTCTTGCATCCCAGAGTGGCGGAAACGCTGCATCAAGGCTCAGGAACGACGCCTCAAAGCTGCAAGACCTCGTGAACAACGTCCGCCCGCAGTGCGCCCTGCCAAAACTCCCAAATCCCTTTAAGTTTGAATTAGAAACCTTCCGGCCCATAGTGACCCACTCAGCTTACCTGTCCTTGATGTATCAAATTATAAGGACCTTTTTCATTGTGCATGTGTCACCAGCGAGCTCTGACGTATCTGTACTGCTGCTGCCAGCTCCATAGTTTGTCGCATTGCTGGGTCCAAGCGGCAGCCTTTCAGATTGTTTGTTTTGAGGTTGATGAAGAGAATCCTCCTGGTTATACCAACTCGACCAGCACACCATACACAATCCTGTTATTGGGGCTTTTTTGTTGCCTTCCACCTCAGAACGATGGGCAGACGGTGCGGAATACCGGCAGTTACAGAAGAGGCACGAACAATATTGGTACTGTTGTGCTGTATGAGTAGCCCAGTTCTATTTTGGACCAGGTGGGTGGGTGTGTGGGTACACTGTGAGCCACTCAGAGTAGATACCACATGTACATGTCAGCTTTTTTGTCCATTTCAGTGCCTGTCCATCAATTTGGAATGCCTGTGTACTTATTTTCTTTTCACATCATTTCTATGAGATGGAGATAGATCCATGCATGGTGACCCGTTTCCTTGGAATTTCTGCTGCTCAGAAGCCGACTTTTCCACTCTGCATTGCCACTCTGAGAAATGCAGCAAGCAAGAAAGCAGGGCCACTAGGTGATGGGCTTATCAGGGAGCTTGGAGACTGTGCACTAGTGGGAATATGTCACAAGCAGCGTTCGTAAGACTCATGTATAAGAGATTAGTGTCTCCCTTATGAAGGGCAATATATACATGTTTCAGTGCTAGGTACTTGCAAGAAGTAAAGGGTGTGGCTTTCAACAAGGAGCGCATGTCCCCTCTTGTGATTAATAAGTAGAGCTTTACAGTCGAGTCAACTGCTTGTGCTCTTGTGAAATTAGCATTTGCTTTCGTTGTATTTGTAAAAAGGGTGGGGAAGTACAGAGCACAAACGACAGGGGTACACCAGGGGATCACTCTCAGGAAAGGTGGCTGGTATGGGAATGGGGAGAAATGGTCCAGGTGCGCCTTGTACCAGTGAATGTGTATTTGGGCGACAAGAATGGTTTGAAGAGCTTGAACATCTTGATAATGGCATCAATTTCGAGGTTGGATTGATTGGAGTGGTGAGTATTGGTGCTTTCGATTTTGTTCTGTTGTCATTGCAGAGCGCGTCGCACTGACCACATGTGTTTTTGAAGGGAGGTAGAGGAGAAGCGTAAGCGATTGCATGACCTTTCTGCAGCTTCTGGCGTCGAATGGGAGAGCGCGGTGCAGCGGCTGAAGGAGAGCGAGGCAGCCCTGCGGGCAGAAGTCACTGCCGCCAGGGCTCACAACGACTCTCTGCGCAACCAGCTGATAGAGAACAACGACGTTGACTTCAGGAAGCTGTTGGTGTTGCAAGATGCCTCTGCTAAGCGAGCTCGCAAGATGGAAGAGCTAGAGGCTAAATGCAGTCGACTGAAGAATAAACTGGCCTCCCTCCAGGTGATTCGCCCTCATACTGATACTGCAACAGCCACTATGAAGGCCGCAGTTGCTTCGCTTTCGCCCCGTAGCCGTGTGCGGGATCTATGTGCATCAGTTGACAATGCATCTGTTCGTCAATGTGTGTGTAGGCAGAAGATGTGAAG
>JAULKQ010017359.1:0-10373 GCA_032356285.1 Smithsoniella earleae | reverse complement strand
GTTGTTCCACACTTGCTGGATCCATGTAGGGTAAGGGGTAACGAATGCTAGTTTTCTTTTCGAACGCCGCTTTGAACCGGGGTAAGGGGGTAGCAGTTTGATTTTCTTGCGCCAAAAACTATGGAAAAGGTAAATAGGTGACTTAATCATGCGGCGAATGTTTCTGTTCGGTACGGTATGCTGTGCCAAGTCTTGCCTCTAGCTAAATGGCTGCCGTACCTCGCACTGCAACCTCATCCTAAGCTAGGTGCGTGTGCCGCGAGGCTGGTCTCGGTTTGGTCATGGAACCAAGGCAGCGACACTCTCAGAGAGTCTCAGAAGGTGAAGAAATATACAACAACAGAGGAGATACCCTGGTGATGACCCACAACGACAGCAAGAATGTGGGCGTGCCACTTGTTCACCCAGGAGGAGCTCAGGAGCGCAGCAGGGCAAGCAATCGCGCGGGCCCGGCTGGGGGAAGGTGTCATGAGTCGAAGTGTAGGCATCATGTACGGGAAGGTACAGACGGGTACTGTTTTGTGTCATCTCGAGTTAAAACTTATGGCAGATTAGGAAAAGAAAAGGAAAAAAGAAATCGCTGTAATTGCATTTGTAACTAAACGGTATACATATACTGTTGCGCATGTGCAGTGAATCACTTTGAATCACAGCATGGATCACAACGCGCAAGCTCTGTCCTCAGTCTCCCTGGAATCTCTTTGCTTCAGGAAATACAGGGGCTGTCTCTGTGAGTGCGGCTGCTCCTGTCTTTCGCCTGCTCGAGCTGCATGGGAGATGTACACTGGGTTCAATGCAGACAAAACCTTCCTCGCTAATGGTCTGTGTTTCCCAGCGTCCATCATGACCCCAGGCTGCCAGGTGACAAGTTGATAGAAATGATGAAAGGACGCGGGTGTGCAGAGTCATGATTTCTCAACTATCTAAGCAGGAAAACAGACTGATACCGAAAGCCATGTGCTTGGCATGTCTGTGCATTCACTTTGTGACAGCGTCCACACAAGCAACAGTTCAACAGGCAAGCATAATTTTTGCTCTAGGCTGCCTAGGAGCTGCCTATTTGGTAAGGACAGTTGTCTGTGGAGGGCACTTTGTCTCTATCACTGGCAGACAAACAGCATCCCGAATATGGGATGACCGCTGTTGCAGCTTCAGATTTCACACGGTAATTCAAAAGACACTAATCAGCACTCAATTACATGCATATGGGTTACAAAGCCTGGTGTTCATTACCCATTCAACCAACAAATTCACACTGCATCTCGCTTGTAATGACAGGGTACCAATTCGTGGTCATCTATTCCTCTGCTCACACTCACATGTAAGAAGCGAGGTCAAAGGCCCAGGGAACTCAGAACTCCCGCTGTGAGTATCTTCGGCTGTGCTGAGAGAGCGTGTGAGGTCAAGAGTGCGTTGTATAACCGACAACGTCTCAACAAGGTCTCAGACAATTAAATCCGAAAGGCTTTGGCGCTTCTCCAACAGGCTGCCATGGGGAGATCATGGGAGACACATCAAGTCCAGACAAAGTCTGTTGAGGTCACGCACGCATGGGGCCAGTGCATGCAGGAGGGAAGAAGGTTTTGAACACTCCGCCATCGCTCCAGATGAGTGTACGGATGCGCACGAGGGAGCGTTGGCAACTTTGAAATATCATGCACAACGGTGTTCAGGATACATGCATTCTCAGTCACTAGTATCATGTGCGGGACAAAGAAACTGAATTTGCGATGCTGCACTGCGGGAAGCCCTCCTACATTCACACTGACGGCCTAGAACCGATGATCCTTTGATGATCCATGGCTGATCATTCCGTTTATGGTTCTGAAGAGACGTACCAAACCATCTCGACAGCCAATACTTCACAAAGAGTTCGTGTTTTCTCATTATGCGATTCTCATATCCCCTGAATTGGCAGCCTTACTGCGCGAGCTTCCCCATCCGCGGTGCTCATTAAAGATACGTTGCATCACACTTTTCGGCTGCGGAACTTCGCGTACTATTCGCTACTTTGCATTATGCTGATTGCCAGACTGGAATGTCCACGAGGAAGCGGTAATATCTCTAGTTTGGTGGTAACAGTTCTCGTTTGTGTCCGTATGAATAGCGCCAATTAACTTGGCATGGGCCACCTGCCATGATTTAAATCGTGCTCAACTGAGGAACATTGTCTTGTTATGGAGTTTGGCACGTGTGGAGATCATTTCCGGTAGTTCGAGGCGATGTCAGATGAGGGGTTGTTCTACAGTCAGAGACTGTATCATGATTGTATCTGAACGAATGATAGCTTCTTATCATAAGGTTATGGTATTCGTCATTATCTAGGCACGAAAAGTGCGCAGCCTGCCAGTCAGTCAGTGGCAGGGACATGCTCATAATTGACTCAGCCCCGTTCTACTACACAATTGCAGGCATCAAAATCGAGATGAGCTTTCATCAAACCTTGAACAAATGGGCACACAAATATTATTTTTATTTCAAAACCGGGACTTTATGGCACACCTTGGCCTACATCTACCTGCTTCGTGGGAAGCAAGCACGATGTGCCACCCAGCGTTGAAACAAGACCAGTCCGCAGGCGCTCTTACACGCTCAAGAGCATACAGATTCTTGGCTGTTTCGAGTCCGTTAATATGAAGAAACTTCTCGACTTGAAGGTTCCGGAAATTCTCTCGTGAACGAAGAAGGCACTGGTGTGAATAGCTAGGCACGTTCCTTTCGCGTATCTAAACTGCGCCAGCCTTCCACTTCCCTGTAATCTGCACGATTTGTCGACAAACCGAGGTTGTATTTACCTCTGTCATTTTCATTTTACTGTCTGTGCGTATTCGTTCGACCTTCAGCATGCTTCATGTCGACACTGCACTGATGCGAGGTTCCATGCGTGTCCCTCCAAGCACCCGCGCCTGAGGATGGTGAGTCACTCAAGATGTGTATGCAGACGCTTTTCCGAAATTTTTTGTCAGATATCCACTGTGGTGGTCTTGTATCATCACGTTCCATGCTGCTGCAAGTACGTCTGACCCGTAATAAACTAGACCATCGATGACACCACCCGCGACCCGTCACAAGTATAAGGCCAATATGATGAGCAGACAACACGATCTACGCCGGTTTAGTGGTTTTTAATTCTCACAGCCGAGGTTGAGCAGCAGTGCGCACATGAGATACAAACGCAAGATACAAAGATTGGGGAGAAGATACGTGCTGACGCGCATGCATATATGCCGATGCCACGGTTACTACCACTGCCTCTCAACAGGGAATATGCAGACATCAGAACTCGAGAACTTTAAAACGTTAATCAGTAATGGTGACAGCCGAGCGCCACCGCTCATAAGTGACTGACTTCACGGCACACATAACTGAACTCTTCACAATGAGTGATGTTGTGTCGACGCAACTCCTGTAGATGGGTACATTACTCTGGTCTTGATCCTATGCACTCCGTTGTAGTCGATGCAATGATCGTATATCACTGAAGTAGCCGGCTTCGTGCCTGGGTACTCATGCATCTATGGGACATGGCGAGACGAAAAACTGCGCAGCTTATGACGCTGTAACACAGATTGATGCTTTGTGTATTATGTTTCTCTGCCTTCCAAATCATGAATAGCTCGGGCGAAATCAGTCTAAATCCATGACAGTGAATACTCGTCATGGCCATTGCACTAAGAGGTTTCGCGTCCATGTAGGCACATAACTTGTTCACCAGTGTTTGACGGAGTTCAGGCATTTAGTACAGTCTATCCAGGTATGAACAGAGAGTTGAAACATCAGGCAAGAAAATCGTGTTCTCTTTGGCACCCCGCTTTTAGAGTCCGTGATTCTAAGGCCACTTGTGGACTGCGAGTATTATCAGAGGGACAGACACTCAACGTCGCAGGTTGCAATAACAGCGTTCTGATGCACAATATTAACGCAAGTCTATTGTAGTAAGTTTCTCTTTGTAACTCTGGTGTGCATTATTGGACATTTGCTTCTATTAGCCTCTTGTTTTGAATCCTTAACCTCAACCGTGACTCTGAAGCTAAGGTGCTTTTGTGCGCAGCTTACCTTAAAATGAGTACGGGCATGTGCGTATGACTCTCTATACATACAATGGCGGGTCTCCTCACCCTGGATTGGCTATTCTGAGGGCCACACCGTACGCTCTGCTCGCCGTTGGAGCAGCGTTTGCTTGTGAAAAGCTGGATCCACTGCAGTCAGTGGAGAAAACAAGCCGCCTCCAACTTTTTGCTTGGATTTATTTCCTCTTTCTCACGGCGATCGCGGCTTTCGTAGTCTCAATCAGGTACTATTCGTCTGGTGCAGAGCCTTGCGCTCGTCCAGCACTGCGCTCCAAAACCCATACCCCCTCAACATATCGCTGGTAATTCCGGCAACAGGATTGGACAGATTTTTTTTGAGTGTGTATAATAGCGTTGAAACGTTGCATTCTCGATGTCCGCGTGACAAAATCGAATGTCAGTATGCTCCGTGAATCAAGCAGTTCAAAATTCCCACTGATTCGAATGGTGCAGGGCAAGGCTTGAATATCAGGAGGGAAGAAAATTCAGATCACTGCTGCAAGTGCTAAGTAGCAAGCTGATTGATGCTATAGTATTGTTGATATCGCACGTATTCGTTCACGAGCGTGCCAACAAATCAGTTGACAAAGCTTCAAAGTACGATGATAGGCATCAGCCGCCTTCTAACAGTGAGCACTATAGTTATGGCTTCTTGGCTGACAGCCTGCACTTGGTGAGCCTGTTGCATGCCGTGTGTCTGGCCGAACTCCGATTGGACGAAAACACTCCTTGCATTGAGGTATGGAGCCATAATCGCAACTCAATGAATTATGCACCACCAGAATAGTGTGTCAAAGATGTGTAGGGCTCCGAGTGTATGTTAATCGTTATTGTCCCTCACGTTGCGTTTCTCTTCCCTTAGTACCGCTCAATCCAGCGTAACATGGTGCTAACTCGCTCAGTGCAAGAAGCCTGTGCTCTCTTACCTTGAATTCAAAGCACACATATACTAACAGTAGTACGGTGTGCAATATAGCTAAGACTTGATCACGCACTTGCACTTTGATGTTGAGGGAGAGTGCGATGGAAAACCATTCAGCGAGTCTACAAGTTGACGTTGTGGCCGTATCTTCTGCTTGGGTTATTCATGATAAGATTCACTTGGAGATACGGCCACCACTTTTCGTCTCCTGTATTCTTGTACACTACAGGTTCAACATCTGTACCGAGTCACTAGTATTCAGTATTAAGTATAAGGACATGCCTGCGTGACATGCTACATGAAAACAAGTGCTATCTCGGAGACAGCGCATTTCAGTCTGTGTTACATTTGTGACAATATAACCGTTATTCTATTATTGATTCAATGATTATTTATACGAGTTACTGCGTACTGCTGACACGGCCACTCAAAGAACTCAGAACTGTGCATCATCCTCAAGCGATGCTCTCTATTTTCTAAAAATTGAGTAAACCACTCAGAACCTGATGCTTCGTAACGAACTTTACAGTTTGATGCTCACAGCAGCTTCTGTCGGATGGAACCATACACGTGCACATGTCACCGTCCCTGACCAGTCAAGATACGCAATATGATAAATTTGATAATATTAATTTCGATGACGTAGAGAGTAGTGCCCCGCGCATTCCAGTTCATAAGATGATCCAACGTACTGGGAATGGAACGAAAGATGTGGTGAATATGAGTGACTCGACAACTCCCCACCTTCCATTAGAGACCACCACATAAGTAGTATACTGCAGTACTCGAAGCCTCTCTGTGGCCTTCAGCGCTAAATCTCTTCATGCGCTTCATTTTCATGTGGGTCGAACTATCCCATCTCGCCAATTGCCTTACTGAAAGCATTTTGCGACTTTGGAATTACCACTACGGGTGTTAAAGCAGCGATCTGTCAATTTCCGAGTGTCTCTCCATCGAGTTAGATGTTGGCTTGAGCCATCTCAGTTTACCATGGGGCTTTCGAAATCCCTCGTGGCGCACTGTGAGCACGCTCATCCGACAAGAGTTTCAGTCAATGAAATTGTGGTCTTCGGGTGGCGAACGAGAGAGTAGCAGCGCTACAAAGTGAAGCGGGCAGCGATGCCTTATTCTGCCCGGCCAGTCTACTCTCTCTACTCCCACTGAGGCTACATTAACGGCACCAATACGATACACCCATCACGGATTAAAAAGCGACCACACTGATTTCATTGCTCTAAAGGGTTGCCATAACAGCAAGCATTGGCCTGACCACTCTCGAAGATGCGAATGTATCACTTGCAAGCCCTGCATGCATGAATCATGGATGAAAACGTCAAGATCCGGAAATGCCGCAGCCTTCTCGCAACATGTTTCAACGGCAATCGCCCCCCACATGAAAACGAACGATCATATGAACGGAATACTGTAGACTCGATCCTGATAGATAGCAGCTAGAAGCCTTTATCCTTATCTCTATCCATACCACCATCCCTTGTGCGTCGCATCCTGCGACATCGGAACCATCGAAACATGGCACATGCCGCGGACTCGGTGCACATCGACTCAACCGGTAAAGAAGATGCGAAAAGTTATTTGTTCCAGGTCTTCGTGTCATTGTTCTCAGGTTTCTACAATTAAGTCGCTGTGTGCGTGTGTGATATCTCACGCCATGCGGCTCACTGAGTTCCCAACGTCGCGAGCGCGCAGCTGAGCATTCACTCGAGCTTCAGGTCACTGAGAAGCATGGCACTCAGCGAGGGGATATGTATCCGGATCAGCGCCGCATCAAGTACTGAACATCCACCGTACCGGCAACGGGAAGTTCGTGATCACGTCGCCTATCAGCTGGGGACAAGTACAGAAAATTCTGGAATCTCCGCAGGAACTGTCCGCAGGTTCTAGTCATATCCACATATTTCCGCGAGAAATGCCTCATATTCAGAACATCTGCGGGCGTCGGTTGGGCGTTTTCTACCTCCTGACTCTTTTGTTGTCGACCAAGAGACCTGTTGGGCCGAAACCTCTTGCCACTTCAGATACCATCCCCATTCCCAGATGGCGCTCCATGGGGAAAGTCTTGAGATCGAATTACCTAGCACTATAAAAATCTAACACTATAAGCGTTGGGATGTACTTGCAGGGCTGTTCCGGCCTTGCAACTCACTCGCCTGACGCATGTTTCGCGCAAGCATGTCTCCTTTATATCCCCACGTGAGCGAATCGTTAGCCTTGTCGTCTAATGTGCTTAAACTAGCCTGCCTGCATCGCCATTGTCCGAGATAAAGCGGAAAGTATCTGAACAGAACGGAATGCATCTGAAATTATCAGATCCTCGCACCTAATCACTCACGCTATGTTGAAGCAACACATATATTTATCATGAGCACACACAATCGCGAGATGATACCAAGAACAGGACTCATTCTGCTCATCAAATCTTCCACATTCTGGAAGCAAGAACTTGGGTGTACGCGACAGCTGTGACACAGTCAGGCGATATGAGAGCCACCAATCTGGACCAATCGCATCGTAATATTTCGAATCTCGCTCGTCCAAAATTTTTTTCCTTTTTTTAAAAAGCTTTTAGTTAAATTAGAACTGTCGCGTCTTCTCGACGACGTAGAACCCTGACGCGCGGTTTCTATTGCAGCACGTGTCGGTCAAATCGCCGCCGGAGGGGCATTCGTGGTGCGGCGAGCAAGTGAAGAAGTTGTGGGGCACGTACGAGCGCGCGCCGGAGGCACACAAGGCGCCGCCGCGGCCTCGCAGTTCCGCGGCCGACGACCACCGGGCGCGGCACGCTATCGTCGCGGCGCGGATGACAGTCCCGTCGGCGTGGACCCTGTTCACGCGAACCTTGAGCGAGCACTGGGACGACTGCGTCAGCTGCGGTGGCGTTGGCGCCTGCCTCAACTCCGTCGCCTGCGCCCTCTTCGTCTTCCCCTTCACGGTCTTCGCGGAGCTGTTGGCTTTACTCAACCTGTCGAACGGTACGTCTCTGTCGAGGCTTCCAGAATATTCTGGAAGCCTTCCTCGCGAGCATCAGATCAAAATGCCCGCCGCAGACAACTAATCTTGTTATGTTGTCCTACCCAGGCAGTGAACTGAAATCCACTGATTAGCTAATCGGAAGCACTACCCACTGCCTGCGTGTGCATCAAGCTATCCAGCGCTGGGCTTTCACACTGAAATGTTTGTTGCGGTGGGTGCCCTCCCGAAAAGGAAACCATGTCCTGCCCAGGATGATCTGGTCTGATGATTTTGCGACAATCCAGCCTCTTAGCAACACACTGTGGTCGGTGAATGCATGGCAGCCTTGTATCCCATCAGCCATAGAAATCTGCGCAGCTTCTGCCAGTAATAATCATCCAAATCTCCAAGACAAGCGCCGCATCACTGGTGTCCAGGGGATTGTGAAACACAAACGACAGAGGGTGTACTCGATGTCCTTCAGCGCTTCAAAACGACAAGGTGGCCTTGCTCGAAGGTCCTCCGTTTGAATGGAAATAGTGTCTGTACGTGTTGAAGACGATGCTTGCCTCTGCACTGGGCAAAGCTGAACGTGTTGCCCAGATGTCTAGATGTAGCCCGACAGACAGCTTCTTGGCGAATTTGTTTCATGTATCTCTTAAGGTGTGCCTGGGGGAGAGACGTCTGAAAGATCTTGCCACGTCTAGAGAGGAATTGGAGCCTTCTGGGTGTGACTTACGAACATTTTTTTTCATAATGAAAGACCCTCAGACACGATCCCCTGCAAATGAATCACCCTATCTCTGTTGTGCACGTGGTCGCGTAACTTGCTTCGTTGGTGATGAAGTTCCTGTCTTAGAGTTTTGGATGCTTAAGGCTAATAGAAACTACTCAAGAGTACACTATACAACTGCTGACGTCAGATCTCAGACAATTAAATCCAAAAGTGCTCGGCGCTTTTCTTAACACTATGTTGTTCCTCTGCAGGGTCCACAGACGGGCGGCGGAAGGTTCTGAACACAGCAACGCCACTGGCAGTCCTCCTCGGGATGTCGACCTTCCAGCGCGCGCAGCTGTACTCAGCCGCGGGGCACCGCGTCAGGGCCGTCCACGTCTGGACGCAGAGCCAGCTCATGAGCGCCATGCAGCCGCCGACCAACCGTGGCGAAGGGGCCATCGGCCGAGTCATCGCCATGGTACAAGATGCAGTGACGGTTTTCGAGCAAGCATGGTGCGGATGGTCGCTCGCGAAACGTCTAAACCTTCTCGAACATTCCAGAATATTCCGACCTTTCCAGGATGTCCCAGACCGACTCGCGGTGCTATTTTTGGAGGAGCGTGGCGTCCGGGCTCATCGTTACGTTCTGCGTCACGGGGCCGTTGGCGTCGTACGTCGCCGCGGACGGCGACGTGATCGTCGCAATCGGCATTGCGGTGATTGTTGCGGCGTCGCTTGCGGTGACTAATCAGAGCGTTTGTGACTCCGAGGACCACTGGCACAGAGCCGGAACGCTCAAATTTCGGAAGGCGCAGCACTACTTCAACGAGCACGTGCTGGGGGTGCTGATCGCAGCACTGGGCTCCAGAGCCGGAGTGGTGGAGCTGGACGAAGCCCATTCGGTACGGCAGCTCGAGCCTCCTGTTGGAAATATCTCTCGGAAAACAAACGCCTGGCGCAACTCAATTGTGCGAACGAACTGTCAGTGTCTTTGAGGACAGTCTCCATCGTGCTCCCAGCTTTGTTACTGCCCTCTTACTGCCCTTGCGACGGGGCGTGAGAGAGAGCTTTGCGCGCAGGATAGCATAGAAAGCAACGGCGGGCAGCATGGGTGCGAATCACGCGTCGTCGGCGAGCGGCGCGGGGCCGCCTTGCAAGGACCCAGCGTCACGGAGGCGCGCGCGCGGCAGCCCAACAGCCCCTCGGAGATCGAAGTTCTCCCCACGCAGGAGGGCCACGAGTCGCCGACGCCGGAGATTGTCCTGCCCGTGTCTGCGGCGTCGCGTACACCGGCGCCGCCGTCCGCGTCGCGATCGGCAACCAGCGACAGCTCCGAGGGTGCGCGCGACGCCGAACTCGGCGCCATGAACAGCTTCCCCAGCCGCTTCGACCCCTCCGAGGTGTTCGTCGCACCCTCGATGTACGAACCGCCGCACGCGCCAGGTGCGTCAGGCATTCGCATGCACCTCGCACGCCATCCGGTGTTTCATCTAGGTGCCGAAAACTTGGAAAAGGAAAAGCTGAATGATCCCTATCTCTGGGCTTGCTGTTACGCACGCGCCGCACCGCTCGCCACATCCACCGCGTCGAATGGTCTGTAAGGAGCGACGTGCGCGAGGCACCACTAGTCACATGCATCCACATGCCCGCGACAGGAGCCCTCGCGCATAGGGACCCGAGGCTGGGGCTGCCT
>JAULKQ010017348.1:0-10379 GCA_032356285.1 Smithsoniella earleae | reverse complement strand
TGCAATACGGATTGGTTTGTGTGAGAAAGGCCATGCATATCCCTCCATCTGAGATAGCGAGGGTAGATATTAATCTGCATGAGTGGTTACCAGGGGCCTAGCGGCTAGGCCTGGGCCGTGGGTCGGGTATGCGTCGGCTCCCTAATAAGGGAGTGGTGGGCACAGCTAGAAGGGGACTGGCAGTTCTCTACTATCTGGGATTTACTACGGTAACCACTGCTATCTTATTACAGCATACGCTACGAACCCTGGCGATTTAACAACTGCTTGACCGTGCCGAGTTATAGTGTGATGAGTAATCGCGAGACTGAGTTACCATGAAATTTTATGTGTGAGTAACGTGGGTGGAGCTTTTGGGTGTGTGAGTTATCGTGAAACTGAGTTATTGTAGGCCGAGTTAAAGTGAAGTGACTGTACCCGGGTTTCATTCGACACAGCACCAGGTCCACCCCTGTGCACTACCCCCCCTGCGCCAACCCCTACCCCACACACCCCATACAAAACTCTTCCCATACTACAGACACATAAAAGGTAAGTCTGGTAAGTCTATCAAATATTCCAGGACTTTTGAGTTAGGGCCCTTCCAGTGCCACTTTGAAGCTCAAACTTTGTCAATGGAGTAAAGGAAGAAAAGCACTACAGACAAAGATGAGAGTAGCGTAAACAATTGCGCCATTGCGAGTTGCCAGTATAAATACTCACGAACTTCGACTCGTCTGTTCACACGCTTTCCAGAGCACGTTCATGCGTCTGTGCGCACAATTTGGCGCACTATAGAGAGAATGCCTTTAAAACGGCCTGAAAGTACCCCTCATTTTGCAGCCAATCGTTCTCTCTCCCTGTGAGCCTGCTCACCCATAGCTTGGTGATCATAGAAAGAAGAAATGATGAAATTATGTATGGGGTGCTTGAATGTTCGGGAGACTTTTGGCTTTGGCTGTGAAAGGTGTTTTGCGATACAAGTGGGTTCTTCCAAGGACTGAGCACGAGAGAGAATAAAGTATACTTAATTATATACAGTCACGGCAGTGAATCCCGAAAAGTCGTAGATCAGCAGACCGATCTGGTCTAATCACACAACCCCTGTGGCACTCCTGTAAACAGGAGCCGACTCAATCCCGAATTAGATTCAGAGGAGCCTGGCTTTTTGACAGGCCCCTGGTAACCACTCATGCAAATGCTATTGATTTTCTCTTGATGTCTTAGTAATAAGGTCTTGCCAAAGGGAACTTCCCTTACCTGGATATAGCTATTTTAGATAAGATATGTCGGGTTAGTCACAGGTCGCAACAAGGGGTTGGAAGTGAGGCAGTTGATAACGGTGGCCAGCTCACACGGAACCTCCCACGTCACCTTCAAGATTGTGCATGCAGCTGCTTCTGCACCCCCGTGTGCTCCATATCGAATGCGTCTATGTCCTTCAATGTCAGTGTCCTCATGCATCGGTTATTGAACGGTTGCGGTTCTGCCATGGAGGAAAACCGGGAGGTTTCCCGCCATTCGTAGACAACATAAACCTCTCCTCGACATTGTAGCCTTAGAATACACACCCATAGCAAGCTCACCCCGAACCCTTCGGTAAGAGCTTGGTAAGACCGACCAGTTACAGTGGGTTGAGAAATCATGAAATAGGCTGATATAAATTGAAGCTGAGTTATTGCAGGCCGTGTCAGAGTGAACTGACTGTAAATTGGTTGGCAGGAGTAAGAAGCTGTATTTTCAGCTCGTAGTTGCTTTTTTTAGCAATGTGATACAGTGGAAGGCTACTGAGAGGATGTCGTGGGATTGCTGGTGCTTGCATAACGAACTCCTGCTGTCCTTGGCCACATGGGCCAGTGCTTTACTATTGCTTTCTTTGCAGAAAGTCACGCCCATGCGTCTGTTCGAGAGCAACATGATCACAACAGCACTCCGTGAGCACGCGATTCGAAGAACAGGGCAGTTGGCAACACGCATGAATCGTGCTCGTGGCCACCTTGAAGATGCTGCAGGGATGACTGACATTGGCCGTCTTTGCTTGTGATAACATGCAGTGCAACCATTTGTTCGGGGACATTGTGGTACCCTCGCTGGGGGGTAGAGTCTAGCTCGCTACATCATAAATTG
Organism: Smithsoniella earleae; assembly: GCA_032356285.1. Lineage (NCBI taxonomy): Eukaryota > Viridiplantae > Chlorophyta > Ulvophyceae > Smithsoniella > Smithsoniella earleae. The sequence goes on along the minus strand of JAULKQ010017348.1, from coordinate 8,273 downwards.
CTTTGTGTGTATCTTGTGGTACAGTAGAAAAATCTGGGACGTATGGCTTTAGGTGAAACACATTGCATGTCAGGCAATTATTTTGGAATAGATTCTTTTTGCATTAGTACCAACACAGTAGCTAGAAATGGTGAAGATTGGATTGACAGCATTGAGGGTGACCAGGCTTTACCATGTAAATGAAGTTGGTGCTAATTCATCGATCCTGCATTTGCTACGCTGTGAGAATAACAGTGCATCTTGGTTTCGCAGCCTCAAGTTGATCATGACACATGTCTGTTGGCGATGACTTAAAGAGCTCTGATATTCGTTAAATTAGTCATATAACATGTCTACAGCGCTGGAATGGAACTTAACGTATACTTAACGTATAAGGTAGCTCATCAGATGACAGTGTTGACGTATGCGTACAAGGTACGACTTGCTGATCTTCATGGGTATGCCTCAACGTCTGGCTGCGGTTTCATAACCTCAAGTACGAAATGTTTTGGTTAATATTGGTATGAAATTCTCAGCTTGATCACATCGAATGTGGAAATATTCAGAGTCCAGAGCAAAGCCAAGCTTGGAATGCCAACAAGTGTTATGATGGTGCACATCTCAAGATTTTTTGAGCCTGGCTACCTTTTCTTGATGAAATGGATTGGCCTGCAGATCCGGAGCACAGTTAATTACTTCACATTGCTATCGGTATTGCACCACCTGTCAAGAGCACCTCGGGTTCATCTAGTTCCGGGGCATTCCGTGTTAATTCCATGATATAAGTGTTCAAGAGTGGAGTGTTTGCACCCAGCACGACGTGCTCAGGCTTGCAAACGCCATTCTGAAAGGCAAAATAAGGTCAATTCTCGCAGAAACTATGCATGGACGCTGAAAGGGGAGAAGTTTCGAACTCTGAAAAGGTAAAATATGGGTTCGGAACTACCGCGATGCTCCGTAGCTTGAGGTAGGAGGTTGCACCTCTCCGCTGGGACCTGGAAACGTTTTGGACCCATAATACAAACGCAATCACAAGTTACCATGCCTGTTTTGGCTTGATGTACACACTGTTAGAAATTTAAGAAGTGACTCGTCGTCTTTATCAAGCCTTATTCTCTTGAAAGTTGGCAACACGCTCTTGCACGGTCCACACCACTCAGAATACAGCTCCACAACTGCAGCGGCACCTTTTCCATTCAAAGATCTTGGGATAGGACAAGAATGACAAGTGAGAACGAGAATACCCTTGAGTCCAGGCAAGCTTAACAGGTCCTCCAGGTCCTCATCGCTCTCAACTTCATATTGAAGAGGTGGTTGTTTCGATGCCATTTGACACTGTTCTTATAAGAGATGTAGACCCGGCTACTTGAACTTGGATTTCAGAAAAGAAAGATATCGTTGACTTGATCGTGTACTTGGCTTTACATGAACAAAGTACTGGACGGCCAAACGTTTGACTGTGAGGGAAGACCGTGATATTACAGTAAGGATATCTCCAAATACGCGCAGGTATCGCGTACGAACTTCTTTGTTTCAAGTATTATAGTTGAACTTTCATCAAAGAATTTAAATTAACAGACATTCGCACCAAACACGGAACGAAACCTGTACTGTTTGCATGCCCAAATCCTTGTCTTACCTCGAAAACTCGGGGATGCAGAGCGCTTGAATGAGAGCCCACTTATATTGTAAATAGGCATCTCGTAATCACATCACGAATGCATTTCCTATATGTTCATGGCGACGTATCTACCGACGTATTTGATCTTGTCCTTTCAACCAACGTCTGCTAAAGATCTGTGTTAACGGATGCCAACGTACTGTAAGCAGTAAGCGCAAGTCCAGGGTAAAACATTCAGACAGCTGTGGAATTCAGTGTTACTTGTGAACGCAAATTGCATTCGTGCTCTCGCCTTGTTTGCATGACAACGACAACATATGAGGTGCAAGGAACCAAACCTCACCAGATGACTCATAAATTTGTCTCTGCGTTATTCAAAATTTCTTTACCCGAATTTGGATGTTCAGGATGTTCGTAGGGCTGCTCTACGTCACATAGCAACCCTGCACTTAAAACCGAGCCAACAAGCTGTTCAGCAAGCCCTGCAAGCGTTCATCGATGATAATATCGACCCTGATTCCAGCCACAACTATACTAGTAACGAAGTAGACGACATGACTCCATTAGTCAGTACTCTCAAACACCCTTTTGTTTCGCAGCATTCAAATTTATGCATGCTCAGCCTATCGGTATGATCTATGTGGTGTTCACCGGTCGGTGATGCATCCCTTCCTTGGCCCGAAACGGTCTGCGTGCTGCCCGCTCCTTTTATTGTCATGGAGACAAACCAATTTACCACAGGCGATAAAGATTCTGTCCCGAAAGAAGTGCAATCGCCTCGCTGTGACGCCGCAAACGACGGAAGCTATACTCACCCACCTTGGAACACCTCAATCCACTACCATAGCAGCAGAAGCGGCAAACGTTATACTGAACATATGCTACGAACAACGAAATGTCGACATAGTGGTGAATCAAGGAGCTCCAGCAGTCCTGGCACCTTTACTCCGGGACCAGCCTGCAAGCGTCCAAGCCAACGTGGCGGGAGCTTTACAGAGCATATGCTACCAGAAACCAGGCCGTGTTGCCATTAGAGAAACAGAATCAGTTGAACTCCTGGTGGGGTTACTCAGCTGTGACAGTCCCAAGGTCAATGCAAGAGCTGTTGGTGCACTTCACAACATATCATCCGATACGACAGCGATCAGGAAAATTCGCAGGCATGTTTATACAGCTATCATAGATATATAAGCTGACAGAAGTTTGCTGTCAGCTAAACTAACTCTTGCTTTAATAACCGATCTGTGCACCGGGAAATTCGTACCAGTAGAACTGGAAAAGCACCGTTGAGATCGCCTGTATAGAGGCGTACAGCATGAATTCACCTTGATAATATAACGAGGTTGAGTATATCCATCTATTGCAGGCAAAATGGTATTCCGAAGCTTGTTCGACTGTTAAAGGACCCAAAACTTTCAGTAGCGGCTTCTGCCGCTGGGGCGCTGCAGAACGTTGCACGGGAGGTGGCTAGTAGGATGATAATCTGGGACTTAGATTGCACCCCGTTGCTATGTGCGCTTGTCGCTTCCGGGGAGCCCCAAGCCCAGGTATGACAGCCATCGCAAACTAAAGTTTTTGTCAGATATATGGAAAGCCTGCAGAGGTGTATCCCCATAAGCGAGTTAAAATTTTTCGCGTGCATACATTTATGGCAACCGTGCATCCAAATATGGAACAGTGCTCGAACTCACTGAAAGCGTGCAACTGATTATGGCTTGCGTGCGTTGTATTGTAGAGCGTGTGCATCAGTTCTTTTGTCGCATGCATCTGAATATCGAATCCGTGCACGCATTATAGCACAGGCTGATAAGGGGTTGAAGAGCAAAGGCGCAACACAATGTTAACTTCAGGAAATTAGCATCGTAGCTCGTAAGCACTAAGATGAGTTCAAAAAAGCAACGTAATGAGCTTCGTCTATAGCTCTCGATTCATGATCTGTTACGACAACGCGCACTGTCACAATGACGGAGACCGCACATGCGAGCGGTTAGGCTAGCTTTTTAAGAGACTTGTTCCATACTCGTGTGAGTGATGCACACGCTCTAAAATAGTACGCACGCAAACCATAATCAGCTGCACGCTTTCAGCGAGTTCGACCACTGTTCCATATTTGGACGCACGTTTGCCATAAAACTATGCACGCTTTGCTATAAAACTCTGACGAAAACTGTACATAGCATTACATGCATCACCGATATTCCCTCTGCATTTCCAAAACAAGAGGACACAGTACTGGAATTGATGCCAATAGTCACCAAGTTGTGTGTACCGCTCGTTTAAAGCGATATGCTGGGCAATCCACACCACTTCCGTGCAGGCACACGGCGGTAAAGGAGCTCAAAACAGATATAGTCAGACATAAAATAGTACTCTGACACGCTGAACAACCAAGCAATTGGAGCATGCATGCAACAATAGCTTTGAAGTCTGGCGTGTGGCTACGGAATGATTTACTGAAGATGTAACTCAGCGACTGCTTGACCGGGTCGCAGTTCCTCGTAAGAGAATTTAAGTATGCGCGCGGATGGAGCTTTCGGGCGCCTGAGTTATGGTGTAACCGAGTCATCGCGAAGAGACTGTATCTAATGCGTACCAGGTTAGTCTGAAATTTGTCGTCCGTCGTACATGCAGATACTTACACCGTAACGCCAGTTTCTCAAGTACATAGACTACGATATCCCGACGCTGACACCTAAACGTGTCACTTTCGGGAACGTTACAGTGTGTTTTGTACGTAGTAGCATTTGATTCTTGTGCAAGACACTTAAGGTGAAATGGTGTGCAGGTGTGCGCTGCAGGAGCCCTTTTGAACGTATTAGGGCCCCATGTCAGCCGCCAGGGCGACCAGCAGCGCCATGGGATATGCAGGCTGCTGAGCATGACCATGGCCTTGGCAAGTACATACGAGGGCCTGTTCATGTCCCCACCTTGTGTTTGCAACCACTATTGTCCACCATAACATGTGCATGTGCATAACACTGATGTACCTGAGCAAATACCACTTAAAAAATGTAGGAAGAGCACTGGAATGGAATAATGCTAACAATGTAATTGCCAAGTATGGTTGAGCTAAGCAGCCAGCTTTTGCATTTCTAGAATCAAGTTTTCAATACTGCTATGCTCGCTTTCCAGCTCTCCAACCTTGTCCGCATCCAAAGCCTTCCTGTCAGCGGGTGTGTTCAAGTACTCTGGCATGCCCATTCTTGACTTCAGAGCCGACAGGCGCCCTTCAATGTTCTCACGCTGTTTCTTCAACTTTCCAATCTCTACTGCTGGGTCAAGGAGACCCTTCAGGTGAACATACAGTGTAGTGTTAGCATCAATGATAGCCACAGCACATCCTGGCGGAGCCGCAGCACCAGCTGGCAGCACAGATAATTGCTTGCATTGCGATGTCAACGTCTCCACAATCCCGGCACCGCCCTCAAACACCGCACGAGTATCAGGCTCCTGCATTGCAGCAATATTAGCAAGGACATCTGATTCTACCATACTGATGCTGCAGTCTTGACAGAATGTTTCGCCAGGCAGGACACTATTTTTAAATATTGACACGTTCGATGAATAAATCTAGAGGACAGGTTCAACGGAAGGGCCTGTTTTTGGACGGGCGTTGTTGAGGCTTAGCCATTAGTACCCGTACCTTGCACATGAGGCTCATTTCAGCGGATTGCCCCGGCTTCACCCCTTTGGCGATGGCAAGAGCCCTGGCCTCCCGCACAACTGCGACGAGGCTTTCCATGCTCGCCTCTACCGCTTCATCTCTGCAACCGCACCACTCTGCAGTGGGGTAGGGGGCAACACAAATGGACGGAGATGTCTCGCATGCCCGCCGAGGCAGCCGCTGCCACAGCTCTTCAGTTACAAACGGCATAAACGGATGCAGCAACCGTAGGCCTGCTTCAATCACAACGTACAGCGTCTGCTTGGCCGCCTCTTTCCTCACTTTATCTTCACCCTGAACACACCTGTAGCCACTCACGCGAACAAACTCGCAGATGAGTCACGGGCACCGAGTGTGATAGACTCGCACCCGCGCCAACGGCTTCACAAGCTCGATGAAGGCATCGCACACGTCGTACTGCCAGAAGGCGTAAATCGCCTGCGTCGTCCCCGCGAAATCGTACTCCGCGATGCCCTTGTCGCTGGTCCCGCAGGCGTAGTGGAGGCGCGAAAGCACCCAGCGGCACTCCAGGAGGTCTGCCGCACCTGTGACCACCTCCCGGACGTCATCCGCCGGCCGAAAGTCGCTGCCAAGCGTCATCATAGCGAACTTGATCGCGTTCCAGAGCTTATTGCACCAGTGGCGATAGGCCACAACCCGCTTTATGTCGAGATTGATATCACGCCCCTGGGCTGTGTACGCGCACAGCGCGAACCTCAGCGCATCCGTTCCACATTCCTGCACACGCCAAAATCCCGCATAAACCCTATCATGAGGGTGTGTCGCGTCCAGAATCGTCCTCGAATGCCGTACGCGGAGTCCCAAAACGCGTCAAAGATACCATTAGAAAATGTTACTATTAAATGCAGCTTGGAGACCCCCATCACCGCCTCCCCTGCAACTATTGTTTCCGCGTCGCAGCGTAGTTCAACGCACCACCAATTACAAACCAATTACAAAACAACACATCACGTCCAGCTCTCCTGCACACCCTAACTGTGCATCTTAAACCACCAATTTGTACAGCCCTTTCAGCACACGGGATCCTATAACCCAAGAGCAGCTGCCAAGCGCTGCCAAACTCCCAAGATAATCTTGATACTGTTGAGTTACAGATGCAATTCAAGCGATCTCAGGCATCAAACCAGCACACATGCAGTTGACTCTACCGAAACTTTATGCAAGCCTAATCACAAGTCACAAATTGTGCTCCCGGCTGAAACCCGTGGCCGATCCTACCACCTAAAGATCCGAAAACCCGCTGCAAGATAAGCTTATTGCCCCTAATTAACGACAAGCTATTCTGCTTGTACACGAAACACACAAAACAATACCCGTCTGTACCTTCCTTTGCCTGACAACCCTGCTGCGCTCCTGGGCTCCTGCTGCCATGCTGAATACAAACCAGAACTTGAGGCGTTTTGCCTCGCTGAAAATCGAACAAAGACGATCACAAGAAGAGCGACAGCGCGGACAGGAAGCATTGTAACTGGACAACGGCAAACTGGAAATTTCAACTCCAAGCCGTAATATGCATCACAAAACCGGGCATCGCGGAGTCCTTCCACATGCGCGCTGAAAATCGCCAATTTGCCTATTCATGTCACCCATGCATGCACGGACGAGCGGAGCGCCGCCGCACCTCAATGCCGTCCGGGAAGTCCACCTTCTGCCCTGCCTTGGCCTTTTCGACCTCCCGAGGGTCCAGGTTGCCGCCTTCGAGCGTGCGGTGGAGGCCCTGGAGCGAAATACCGTTAATAACGTCCATGGGGTCGATGACGTTACCGAGCGACTTGGACATCTTTCGGCCGTGCGCGTCCCTCACCATGGCATGCAAGTACACCTGCAGGGATACCAGTGGCGCGTACTTTGATGCTCCGAGTTGGCGCCACGGAAAACGCCTCGGCGGTGCCTAGTCTCGTGCACGCTTTGCAATACGCGCCATTTAACACAGGGAAACAAACCTGCTTGAAAGGCAGCTGGCCAGTAAGCTGGATGCCCATCATTACCATGCGTGCAACCCAGAAGAACAAGATATCGTGGCCTGTTTCCAGCAACGCTGTAGGATAAAATTTGACCAAGTCAGCAGTATTCTCCGGCCACGAAAAGACCGAAAACGGGAAGATTCCCGAAGAAAACCAGGTGTCGAGCACATCATCATCCCGCTGCAGCCTCACCTCTTGGCCAGGGTGCCTACACCGGGGAAGAACTAGGCAAAAAAATCCCGCAAAATAATTTTCGGTACTTGTCAACTTGTCAACCCAATCATCGCATTAAATCATTGAATTTCTCCTGGCGCACTCGATGAACAACTGCAGGGTTTGGGGCAACTTTTGGGAGCCAACGAGGCGCACTTCTTCTCGGCGGCGGCGCGCGCCGCCGCCTCGTCCCGCGCGACGACCCACCGCGACGGCTGCTCGCTCGGCGCGCCGGGCACGCCGGTGGCTTCAGGGGTCTCGGAAGCAGTAGTGACGTACCAAGCGGGGATGCGGTGCCCCCACCACAGCTGCCGCGAGATGCACCAGTTGCGAATGTTCTCGAGCCATCTGCAAGCCACCGGGACCACTGGTCTGTAACTGCGACCCACAGCCTTGTGCGCCGGCGACGGGGCCAACGGAGGACGACGCACCGGAACCAGACGGACTCGAATTCGCGCGGGAGAATATCCAGCCGGCCGTCCCGGACGGCGGCGCACGACGCCGCCGCCATCGCCTTGCAGTCCACCCACCACTGCGGCTTCAGCATGGGCTCAATTATATCCTTCGACCTCGAGCACTGGGGCAGAGACATCTTGTTGTCAGCCTTACCGCGGTACAACCCCCTCTCCTTCACTCGCGCACACTTCGACCACACATTGAGCACAGGTAGCCACACCAAACACACAGGGTTTAAAAATTTTTGTTTGTCCCCATATAAAACCGCATACACACTGCCATTTTTCCACCCAAGCTCCCGACTATTCAAGCGTTTCTATTATATTCATAGCTCAACCCCCCCCCCCCCCCGGGC